>JBAKBP010018242.1:0-47144 GCA_037953745.1 Lithodes maja
ATATGGCCGAACCATCTCAAGTTGTTCCTTTTCACACTTTCCAGCACATCTACCTCCACACCACACCTCCTTCTTACTTCCTCATTAGTCTGTCTATCCCTCCATGTAATTCCGCACGCACTCCTTAAGTAATTCATTTCCACTGCTCTCACTCTTGGTCTGAGTCTCTCAACCAACGTCCATGCTTCGCTTCCGTAAGTCAGTGTCGGGATTACCACACTGTCATGCAAGGACTTCTTCACTTCCATACTGACCACCCTATTTCTTGTTACTGCTTTTAGCGTTCCTACAACCCTCTTCCCCTGTTGTACCCTCTCCCGCACCTCTTCATCCATAGTCCCATCTTTACTCAACACACTGCCCAGATACTTAAAAGAGTTGACGATCTCCATAGCCTGACCGTTCAGCTTCACCTCACACTCTGTGACTTCACCCCTTTCGAAGACCATAACCTTGCTCTTCCCCGTATTTACCTTCAAATTCCGTTTTTCGCACACTGTTCCAAACTCATTTACCAGACCCTGCAACTCCCATTCATTATTACTCATCAGAACTGTATCATCCGCAAACAGCAGTATAGGTAGCTTCCACTCAATTCCCTCCCTTTTCAGCGATACACCAACATCCACTGCTCTTGATAGTATTTCTTTCATAACTCCATCCATATATACAGTAAACAACCACGGGGACATCACACACCCCTGTTTCAAACCAACATTCAGGTCAAAGAACTCGCTCTGCTCACTCTCCACACGTACTGCCGCCTTTGCACCCTCATACATGCTCTTCACTGCTTTCAGCAACTTGCCCTCTACTCCGTATATTCTAAGTACTTTCCACAAACCTTCTCTATCCACTCTGTCATAGGCCTTCTCCAAGTCCATAAAGGCAACATACACCTTTTGTTTCTTCTCCAGATACTTCTCCACAACACAATTCAGGGTAAAAATCTGATCTACACATCCTCTTCCCTTCCTAAAGCCTCCCTGCTCGTCGCCTATCCATTTCTCCGTTCTCACTCTCACTCTCTCAATCACTACCCTACTGTATACCTTCCCTACTACGCTTAGAAGACATATTCCTCGGTGGTTACCACACACTCCTCTTTCCCCTTTGCCCTTATATAGGGGGACTATTATGCCAGTCTTCCAGTCATCGGGTGCACTCCCCTTCTCCCATGCTAGTTTGCACATTTTCCATACCCATTCTATCACTATCTCACCACCATACCTCAACATTTCCCCACACACTCCATCTGTTCCTGGTGCTTTCCCCAACTTCACTCTTTTCATGGCTTCCCACACTTCTGACCTCCTGATCTCCTGACCTCCTGAATTCTGTCATACATAACTAAATTAATTAACATTTTCCTGTACTGTACATGCATTGTGATTTGACTGTACATGCATTGTGATTTGAATCTAGATGAAAATTCTGGATTACTTTAATCTAGTTATATATCAGTTTTATTTCAATTTGGATACAAAATAGATTCATACATTGTATAAACTATTATCGCATTAAGCTAAATAACACTTAGTGATAATAACCAAACAACATCCATTTGTCAAAAAGTTGTTAAAGACTACTGAATATGAATTCAATTTAACAAGAAAGGTTATTACAGTAAGGTAAAATTGACCTTAAATGTAGTTTCTGTTCGGGCTCTGTCTCGAGTCAGCAACCCCCAGCAATGGGGTATGTGCCTGAGTATATACAGTAGAACCTCGCTCTTTCGGACTAATTGGGGGAGACCCCTGTCCGAAAGGGCCGAGTCCGAACTTCACACTAATGTCCGAAACTCGGCTCTTGGTCCGAATGCGATTTATTTTTTCTCAGCCTTTCAAACAAATCCGAAAGGCTGAAATAATGTCCAAAGTTTATAAGTCCGAATACACATTCACCGACCGTATACCGGCGAATAGGCCTATACTGTACTTTCAGTATTGGCAAGTGCATTTGGAGCGCCGAGATTCATCAGCTGATTTTCCGAGTGACCGATATCGTCGAAATACGATAATTTAATCATAAGTACTCTATATCTTATATACTTACCTTAATTCTTTATATTTCATAATAAACTTATATAAAACGAGTTATAAGTTCAAATGAAAAATCAGTCTACCGGCGGTACCATTACCGAAACACGTGTACTTACACTAGTTGTATTTGCGGGAGTGAGCATGCTCGTTAATTCCCGCCTCCTAAGATATGTTTGTCATACCGTGCTTTGAAACTATGCACTGATGGTGCAGACACTACTTCGGCTGGCAATTTGTTCCACCCACTAATCGAGTTGGTAGGAAATCTTTTACTTTTCAGATCAGATTTACTATTAAGCACTTTTAGTTTGTAGCTATGACCTCTTGTTCTCTCACCTCCATCCCTCTCTATGAAGTTTTCTTGGTCGATTTTGTCAATACCTCTAACACATTTGTATATCTGAATTTGCTGTCCTCGTTTCCTTCTCTGTTCCAGTGTAGGTAGATTCAATCTCTCGAGCCTCTCTTGGTACTCCAAATTTTCCAAACCTGGGATCATCCTCGTAGCTGCTCTCTGTACCCTCTCAATTTTGTGGATATGTTTCTTCATGTGAGGGGACCACACCACAGATGCATATTCCATCCTGGGTCTTATTATTGCCGTTATTTGTTTCATGGTGTTTTCATTAAGATAATTGAAAGACATCCTGATATTTGCCAATAGTGCTAGTGATTCTCTCACTATCTTATTTACGTGGCTTTCTGGAGACATGTTATCCTTAAATTCTATCCCCAAGTCTTTTTCTTTTTCTGCTTTGGGAATCACTTCGTTTCCTAGTTTATAATCTTTTCTAGGCCTGTACTTGCTTTTACCCATTTCTAGAGTCTTACATTTCCCTGCATTGAACTCCATATTCCATTTGATGCTCCATTCATGGATCTTTTGCAAATCTGCTTGGAGCTCAAGGCAATCCTCCTGGGTTCTGATCGTTTTAAGCAGTTTAGCATCGTCCGCAAACATGCTCATGTAGCTTGTTAGTCCCTCAGGTAAGTCATTTACAAATATTAGAAACATGATTGGGGCTAGGACAGATCCTTGTGGTACCCCACTCGTAATTTGAGTCCAGTTTGACGATTTCCCCCTTACTGTTGTTCTCATCTGTCTTCCGCTAAGGTAGCTCTCCATCCATTTCAGCAGTTTGTCTCCTACTTTTCCCTCATGTTTTAATTTCCACAGCAATCTCTTGTGTGTGTTATTTGCCGTGTTATTAGTGTTTGGCTATGTCGAGTGAGTGAGTGTGTGTGTGTGTGTTCTTGGGTGTGTGTTCTTGAGTGTGCGTGTGTTCAACTAAAGATGCGCGGCGCATTGTTTTCGTGTCAAATAAATGGCATTTCATAATACCAATGGATTTATTTGGATATATTATTGACCCTTGGTATGAAGGTATGTTGCCACTGTAATAATGCTGACAAATAAATAGACAAATGACTAATAAAGTAGGCCTGGGCTTATACGGCGAGTAGATCACTAGAACCTATTTCCTAGGGTGAAAATAATTACTGCTCTTCATACCAGGGGTCAATAATATATACAATTAGGTCCATTGGTAGCCTTTTTTTTTTTTTATATATTCCAACTACTCCTTCTCGGGCATAGGCTGAGAGCCTGTACATTCCACCGCTCAACACGGTGAAGCCTGTGAGGTCTTGTTCCAGTCTGGGGAGTGAGACATGTGAAGCATCCATTCATGGTTCGAAGCAGCTCCATCTCTGAAGCGGCTGGTTGCTTCGTTCAAGCGCTTCACTGTCTCACCCTCCAGACTCAGACCCTCACTCTCAGAACGGCTACTATGAAATTACATTTATTTGACACGAAAACAATGCCGAGCATCTTTAGTTGAACACACACACACACACACACTCGACATAGCCACACAACAATTACACACACGTGTGTGTTACAAATTGTTGTTGTTGTTGTTGTTGTTGTTGCTGCTAGGCTGGCCAACAATCTACTGCCTTCAATAAAGATACAGTTTAATGGAGTTTTCTTTGGCTTTTACTATTATAAATATTATTAGGTAAAATTCAATTCAATTCCATAGAGAATAATTATAACATTTATTGCATACCGTATATCAGTGGCGACCGACATAACCACACAAGAACACACAGCCCGTAGCCTAGTAGGTAGAGCTCTCGTCTCACACACGAGGGGTCGGGGGTTCAATCCCCGGCCGGGCGGAGACAAATTGGGCTTGTCTCCTTTCATGTGTTAGCCTCAGTTCACCTAGCTGTAAATAGGTACCGTACCTGAAATAAGTGGACGACGTTGTGACGTCCCATCTGGGGTTGGCAAAAATGGTACAAGGCGAGATGGGTATCATATGGTTCACCTAAGCTGATGGCTACCTAAGCCTTCGGGCGAGACGGCACCGTCTATAGTGAGAATGGTACCATACAGATCCACCCTAAGCCTTCGTTTCCGATGTCGCCAATTGGCTAAAAATACAGACTACACACACATCCACAGCCATTCCAACGATACATATAACACCTACACATATAGGAGGCGGGAAATAACGAGCATGCTCACTCCCGCAATACAACTAGAGTAAGTACAACTAGAGTAAGTACACACCGAAGAACACACACACACACACACTCACTCGACATAGCCAAATACCAATAACACACACACACGTGTTTCGGTAATGGTACCGCCGGTACACTGATTTTTCATTTGAACTCATAATTCGTGTTACATAAGTTTATTATGAAATATTATAAAGAATTAAGGTAAGTATATAAGAGATATACTGTATAGTACTTATGATTAAATTATCGTATTTCGACGATTTCGGTCACTCGGAAAATCAAGTACTGTACTAGTCCGAAAAAGGACGGAGGTAGTTTCTCAGCCTTTCAGACAAATCCGAAAGTACGTACAGTAAAATCTCGCATCCCACGATTTATTGGTACCGAAATATTACCGTGGGACCGGAATTCGTGGGATGCAGAGTATTAAAGTAATGGGGAAAATTACAAAAGTACTGGAGGCTATCGTCGGGCGACTATTGACCTTCACTTTACATGCCAATAATCCAAAGTAAGTTGGTTTAACCCTCCAGCCTCGGCTACGCATTCTATAATATATCCCCGAAACCCGGGGGATTTGGCCGAAAAAACGTCTCGCCTAGGCTACCGTATCTTTGTTATTTTGACTGCTTCCGCATTCCCGCGCATCCCCAAGCGTAGATGTGTTTCGTACCTGTAGAATGGCGTTGAGTAGAGCTCTCTAAGTCAACTGATTCAGTTGTAATGACGATTTCCGTGGAGAGAACTTTGTGGCGATGTCAGCCACTTTTCACTACTTTTCACTACTTAACAATAACACAGCCACACACGAACAAGCGACGCCTCTACTTCTTGTGGTCGGAGATGCGCGGCGTCGGTCCAACCGGCTGTTGTTTACATGCGTCGGACGGACGCCTTTCAAAACAAGCTTACAGGCTTTCAAGCTGCCATGAAAAGAAAGGTAAGTAAAACACAAACAAAAAACTTAGAAAAGTTGATGAGGTGCTTATTGTGATGGATGTGGTGATAGACGGGAGGCGGATGTTAGTTACCACCCTCCGTGGCCCCACTCTCGTTCTCCGTCACCCCACCGTCGCCGCCAAAGCCCGTGAAATCATCGTCCATGGCATCAAGTTCGGCGTCCTGTAGAGCTTCCATTAGCTCTGCATCCGTGGGAATCGTGTGGTTTTTCGTGGGATGAGAATTCAGGTAGCCATTGGATAGTACCGTGGGATGCGTAATCGTGGGATCGAAATGCGTGAGATGCGTGACTCTACTGTACATACAAAATTGACTATGGCTGACATTTTACTTCAAACAACTTTTGGTTAAGTCCATGCTTGTGTGTATGATGAGTACATTAGTGTTCTTGGAAAGCTATTGTGCAGTGGCAGTATCGTAACCAATGAGGTCTTCAGTGGTGTGTGGCTAGTCCGTCCACTAACCTGCTTCACCCGTAGTTAATTTTTTTAGGTACAAATTTGTATAATGTTTACTCCCCTAGACTTGTTGCCGACCAAGGCTAACGAGTTCCATCCACCCAACATCACATATACATTGCAGCAGTTTATTGTGACACCTCAGAAATTTTGGGTCTACCTCTCCTAGAGGTAACCAAGTCGTGCCCCACCTGCTCGAGGTGACCTTGCAGACACTCCTTAAATTTCTTTTATTCTAGCTCAATTTGGCTTTCTTTTCGAACCCCAAGGGTGACACTAAGGGGACAGTGCTGCCTGAGGCTTTTACCCCAAGGAGTTTTTTCTTTCTTTTCTTTGCTGTTATTTTATTGTGTATTATTATTTTATGATGTCAGCTAAGCAGAGTTCCGTGTGTGGCAAGTACCTTGCCACACGTGCAACTCTGCTTAGCTGCCATCATAGTAGGGAAGGCTAAATCATGGGGCTGCTACTCCTGGGGCACATTCTTCCACGTCAATTGTATTGATGTGGATGACACTGGATCTCAAGGTCATGACCAAGAAGAAACTTAACTTCAAATGGTTCTGTATTGACTGTGACACCAGGTTTCATGAACAAAATTAGTCATGAAGGGATTGCCTCGACGAGGGATTGGCTGACCAGGTCGGAAGGGTGGTTGTTGAGGCCATGAACGGAGTCAACTATGGAAAATATGGAAAAAAGACTAGATGCTTTTGGACCAGCTTTGAGTCTGAGTCATTTGCAAACATCGTTAAGGTTGGACTTAACACTTTAAAAAGTAAGAGGCCCAAAATAACGTATCAGCAATACCCAAGAACGAACAGTAAGTGTTGGTAGTGAAGCCTAAGAGCAGGACCAAGCCTGACAAGGCCAGTGTCTATGGTTGCTGGAACCATTAGGACTGTTCCTGTCAGCAGCTGCAAGGAGACAAACACTGGTACCTTCATATTTAAACTTCCTACTACGAAGGCTAATGAGGATGCTAATAAAACGATCAGCTCCAGTTTCAATAAAGAGTCCAACTTTTTTGTATCTGAACCCCAATTTGTTTTGCCTAAGATGATTATTGTTGTACATCCACTATGATCCCTGATAAGGAGATAGTTGCACACATTATTGACAAAAAACATTAAGATTGGACAGCTTGTGAAACAGGGTACTAAACTGGACTTTGTTCTGTCAAAGGATCAGGTGAAAGTAAGTATGCTGTATTAAAAATTTCACTCGATATACAAAATACTACATTTGGCTCCCAGGGATATGGGTTTGTCGCATTGAATATCTGTAAGGCTTATGACAGATTCTGGGTTACTCAGTGTTACCACTGTCAGATATTTGATCAACTTTCCACCAACTGCCCATACAAGACTTGCGATCCAGTTTATGCCTTCTGTGCTGAGCACCAAGAGTCCAGGTCTTGCACAAAGAGAAATTCACCATGTTACGTAAATTGCTCATCACTCAGGACGCTACCTAAATCTGTTGCTCCCTTTGCATCCAGTTCAAATTTGTCCTATGATGATTTCTCAATGTAGAAGGCTAATAGAAAATCACAATTTCTCTGGTTCAAAAAATTGACAGGGCTCTCCTTAAGCACTTGAAGATCGGTCTGTTGAATGTTCGCTCAGCGAGGGGAAAGATGGGTCATATAAAGGAGTTATTGAATTAATTCAGACTTGACATTCTGTGCCTTACCAAAACCTGGCTGTAGGATCGAATCTGACATTGGTGTCATTCGCAGCGCTCTGCCTAAGAAATATTCTTTATTAAGTGTCCTTAGGCATTGAGCAGATCATCCAGGTGGTGGTGTGGCAGTTATCTACTCCATGGCACTAGCGAACATTTCTCCAACAAACTGTGACTTTGTCCTACTTTCCTTTGAATCCTTTGTAGTGGTAATAAACCTTCACCAGCAAACCCTGAGAATCGCAGTTATTTATCGAACGGGCCATCGAGGTAATGATAAAAATTTTGTGGACGAGTTTGGTCAGTTTCTTGAAGCATTTTCAGATAGACCAAGGGGATTGCTGATTTGTGGTGATTTCAACTACTCAATTGACAACCCTCAACTGAAATCGTTGTATTGAGAGTTCCTTGAACTGGTAGACCAGAATAATTTCTTTAATTGCGTGTCTCACTCGACTCACATCTCGGGTCATGTTCTTGACTTGATTCCATCTCCTATCTGTTGTAGCCGTGTATCGAGTGTCGAGGTTGATAGGATTGACCCTGCGATCTCTGACCAAGCCTCGATTACCTTTGGCTTAAAAATTCCTAGGCCTCCTTCTAAATAGAAGGTAATATGATTTAGAAGCTATGGAAATAATGACCAGAATCTGATATGAAGTGAAGTAGATCAGCATTTAAACAGTATTGACTTTTCCAACCTTTTTTCTAACAAATTAATGGAGATACATAACAGTGTGCTTAAATCAGTCTTTGATCATCATTGTCCTGAGATTGAGAAGACAATTACTGTGCGTAATGATTCAACTTCGTATGGCCAATCTGTTAAATCCTGCCGAAGAGAACACAGGAAGGCTGAATGGAGATGGTGCTCTCAAAGAATAGACTTGACATGGTCACAGTAAGTATCTGCAAGAAGAGCTGTGGTTCATAGAGTGAAATCTCAAAATAAAATTATCATCAAAACAAAGTTAATTCTTGTGGCAATGATAAAACAAAGATAGATGTACTGTAGTTGTAAATTATGGGTTTGACAACCGAAAGGGAAGGAAAGAAAACCTATTATTTAGCAGTGGCTCAGTAGTCGATGATGTGAGAGCCTATATGATATACAGTATATGGCCTCTTCCAGGTTTCTATGAGCCCGGTTTGACCTTCCAACTGTCGGTCGAGAACCATAATCATTCTTAGGGGGTACCCTTTTAATAGTTCCTAAGGAACGTCATTCTTGCGGAGCCACTAAAAGTGAAAAAATTAAATGGGTAATTATAGGGAATAGGCTCGCACTCTTATTTTTCATGTTTTTTTCCTCCAGATTTTGAGAAATTAGTGTTTTCATGGTCTTAGTTATAATTCCAATGTGGGATACACGATGGGTTGAGGTAGGGCTTTGCCCCCCCTCATCCCTCCATGAATTATTGAAATCGTCATCTATGTTGACAGCAGGGGGTAAATATCGATTATACTGCATAAAGAAGGCGTTTGTAAACAGTGAGGATGTCCGAAAGAGCTCTGAGATTTATTAGAATGGGCGTTTTTTCTATTAATACCGGGTTTTATAAATGTGATCAAAATTATTCTCCCATACTGTAGTGGATTATACACGAGTACAGTACAGTATAAGGATTCCATAGACCTACATTATCCCTAATAAATTATGTATAATAAGGTTGCGAGCCTATTCCCTATAATTATAATTAAATGAATTAACAGCACGCCTGTTTTGCTAGGAGTCCTCCATTTCGTCGTCTTTTTGCTTCCCATATTCCGTTGCCATCACGCGCCATCTTACGAGATTCTTTCTCCTAATGATATATCAAGTTGGCCATGTGTGTACATACATACATACATAAAATTTTAAGACTGAGTGCTCCACACATACGTGCTGTTTCAGTCCCGTCCTAATGGCGGCATTCTAGGCAATCCTGTTAAGGGCTGCTTCACTTGTCAAGTTATTGGATTTGAGATCGGCACGTATAGTCCGATCCCAAGTCTTCCTCGGTCCACCCCTTGGTGCAACTCTCTCCACAAGCACAGACCTGCATCTTTTCACCCAATTGTGTTCATCCATTCTCTCCACATGCCCATACCATCCCAGTCTACTTGTACGCATCTCCTCGCTAATACTCTTTATACCTAAACGTCTCCTCAGCTCATAATTTGTTATTCTATCCTGCAGTTTGGCCCCACACATACATCTCACCATTCTCATCTAATTACGTTCCATTACGTTCAGAGTCCTGATGTGGCGGCGTCTACGCCGTGGGGCCACCTCCCGAGGCTGCCAACCGCGGATGGCTGCCGACCCTCCACGGCCGAAGACAAAATCAACGACCAGTGGAGGAAAACCGGATGCCGGCCGCGGGGAGCAGTTTCGGGAGCCAAACCGTCACAACCATCCCCTGCCCCCTCCCTGGGGGCACGGGTCCTTGGAGCGGCTTCGGTCGCGCCGGGAATTTCCACACCTCTCACACCACACACACACATCACACAGTTTTTCCTACACCGAGAAATGACTCTCCAGCTGTCATTTCTCGAAGACTTCTTCTAGCCGGAGACATTGAGAGCAACCCAGGACCCACGTACACATACATATGTCCAACTTGCTCAAAACCCATCACTTCGAGTCGCCATACTAAGGGTTCAGTTCTCTGCAATTCATGCGGGAACTGGACCCACTTCACCTGCACAACACTTGCCTCCAAGAAACACTACACAAACACCTGGACCTGTTCCTCATGCCCCTCCCTCTCCCAGTCAAATCCCTCACCTAAAACCCGTCCACCTCTCCTCCCCAACCCACCTAACCTTCCCATATCATCCACTCCCCCCCCTAAAACCCGTCCACCTCTCCTCCCTAACCCACCTAACCTTCCCATACCATCCACATCCTCAACTCAACACACCACACCCCATCCTAATCCATTCCAACCCCCATCTCCTGCTCCCCAATCCCCACCCCCACCTCACCCATCCCAACCCCCAGCCCCTCCCTCACCCCCCCCCGCCCCCACCCCATCCTCGTGCAGCAGCACCCAACATACATCGTGCACATAACATTAATATTCTTCAACTGAACATAGATGGCATCAACACAAAGAAACACAAACTCTCACACTTCATCAAACAACACAACATACACATTGCCATCTTACAAGAAACAAAACTCCGCACAACACAAAAAACACCCACATTTCATAATTTCACCACCATCAGACAAGACCGGGCTGTCGGCGGGGGCGGTGGACTCATCACCCTGGTACACAAAGAAATATCATACATAGTAACCAGTGTACAAACCAAATCCCTCCTCCCCCCAAATGATAACACAACAGAAATACAGTCAATTAAAATACGCACTGGCAACAACTCCAACATAACCATCATAAACACATACATCCCTCCCCAAACATCCCCTACAGTACCAAATGAATACAGACCACACTTACAACACATCACAAACACCCCACACATCATCCTGGGTGGTGACTTCAACGCCAAGACGTCGGCCTGGTTTGTCGACAACCCCGACACAGACAGAGGGCTGGTACTACAAAACCAAACCGATAACCTTATCATCCTTAATGACATCCATCAACATACCCATATTCCTCACCAAGCCCTCTATAACCCATCATCTCCAGACATCACCTTTTGCTCCCCAGAACTCGCCCCCACAACATCCTGGAGGGTGGTCAGAACCTTAGGCTCTGACCACCTCCCGATCATTATCACCACCAAAACCAGACTCACCCCAGCTAGCCACAAACACACATACACCAATTATAAAAGAGCTAACTGGGAAGCATTCACAAATGAGACAGAACAACACTTCACAACTCTAAACAGTACACCCATCACTAACATCAACAATGCTGTACACATACTCAATAAAACTATCCAAAACGCTGACAAGAAACACATTCCAAGAGGTAACAGAAAAAGACACAACCCCAACTTCACACCAGAAATTCAAAACCTCATCAGACAACGCGACATACTGAAACACTCCCCAGCACCCCACACACAAGACATTACACAACAAATTCAAGCACTCAACACCCAAACTAACAACAAAATACAAGACTAACAAAAACTAAATTGGAATAACTTCCTACAAACACTTGATCACAAAACAAACCCCAAAAAACTCTACAAAACACTAAACAGCATCACACTTTCCAACAGCAACACAACACAATCACATGCTGCAATCACAACAACAGACTCTACTCCTTCATGTAAACAACAAGCAAACACTCTCATCAATCACTTCTCACATGTCAGCCACCTAATACCTCATAAAGACGACCGACGTGTCATCCGACGTAAGAGACAATTCCCCACAGACCCTGACTATACACCCTTCACCAATCACCAGACAAAGCATATCATCAACAATCTCAAGCACTCACCCGCCTGTGGCCTAGACAACATAAGCAACATACACCTCAGTCACCTGGGACCACAAGGCATACAAACACTCACTAACATATCAAACTACAGCTATTCACACAACACAATACCAGACATTTGGAAGCATGGTATCATCATCACATTCCCCAAACCCAACAAAGACCCCACGCTACCCTCCTCGCACCGCCCCATCACACTCCTTTGCTCCCCCTCCAAAGTCATGGAACGCCTAGTATTACAACTAATTACACCTGACCTACCCCTAGCTCCAACACAACATGGCTTTAGGCCACTGCACTCCACAAACACTCTTCTCACAGACCTTACACAAAGAGCTTTCGACGGCATCAACTCAGCTAGACCACCACACAGATCACTATTAGCCACACTCGACATTAGTAAAGCCTTCGATGCCATCCCCCGCCACAACCTAACAAACAAAATCTACAACACAAACATGCACAACAACACAAAAAGGTGGCTGGCCAACTTTCTAGCAGGCAGATGTGCACACGTATCTTTTGCCGGTCAGTCATCTAAAATCAGAAACTTTCCAAACGGAGTCCCACAAGGATCCGTCCTATCGCCCGCACTCTTTAATCTGTACATGCACGATATAACTACACCCAATACGCCCCAAATAAACTTAGCCTCCTATGCAGATGACATAACACTCACATGCACACACCATGACCCAAAAAGAGCAACAGATCTCCTTCAACCCTATCTCAACACACTACATGGCTGGTGCACTACAAACAGACTTAATCTAGCCCCAGCCAAATCCACCGCAACCCTGCTCACAAGTTGGACAGGAGAACACAAATACATCCCTCAACTCACCATAAACAACACACCCCTAACACATACACACACACCCAAAATCCTAGGAGTAACATATGATACTCATATGACATTCAAACAGCACACCACAAACATTAAAAAGAAACTGACACCCAGACTTAACGCCCTCAGGTCACTTGCTCACACAACATTTGGACACAACAAAGAAACTACCACCACAGTATATAAACAATACATAAGATCAGTGATGGAATATGCAAGCCCAGCCTGGGCTTCTAACCTAGCTGAAACACATCATAAGACCTTACAGACTATTCAAAACAAAGCCCTGAAGATCATTACAGGCTGCACAGCTACTGCACCCACAGATCACCTACATCAAAAACCAAAATCCTCAAAGTCAAAGACCATCTGGACATGAGAGGCACTCAATTCCTGGCAGCAGCCTCCACGAACCAAGACCACCCACTAAACTACGTGGCAACACACCCACAGACACCAAGAAATATCAAAACAACACCCAGCACACGGTATCACACACAATTATTGTCCTCTCTCCCTCCCTGCCCACCCCGAACCAACTTCCAGAAGCACATCCATACTCATATCTCTCACCGATCCATCCACTCACTCACAGACAACACGCAGCTGCATGCACGACCTCCCGAAATCCATCCTTCCGAATCCTCCCTTCCTCGCGAGGACAGAGTCCACCTGGCCAGGCTGAGATGCGGACACCATCCAGCTCTCCTGAGCTATCAGAAGAGACTGGATGACTCCATCGTCAACGCCTGCCCGGGATGTAACACAGCACCCCATACCATTAAACACATCATAGAAGACTGCATTTCACACAACCACTTACGCCAACAACACAATCTACACTCAATGAGAGCTCTGTGGGAAAGCCCGATCGTGGCCATGGCCTTTCTCAGGGACTCGGGGCTGTTCGGCCAGGCAGCTTAGGGAACAACAACAACAACAACAACGTTCCATTCTGTCGACACCCTCTACTTTAACGGCCTATGTTTCTGAGGCATACGTCATTGCACTTCTAACACATGAGGCATACATCTTTCCCTGCAGGGGGAGAGGCATTCTTTTCATGGTCAGAATTGGCAGCAGATCTCTGAACTTCCCCCAGCCACATCTAATTCTGTCTTCGTGGTGCAGTGCATAGTGTGTTGATTTTCGGTGTGAGCATCCTAGGTTCGAATCCCCGGACTGCCACATGTGTTTGTTAATTTCATTAATCGATTTTAGGAGTAGAGTTGGTTACTGGAGAGAACATAATAATTAACTCCCGGTTTTCAGCATTTACCGACTCACATACTGTATCTGCAAATAAATGGCCTAACCAAGTTTATATATATACCAGAGGCAGATATCGGCGTTGCCTTGCGATGGGTGAAGACTAGAATACTGTACATTGAGAGGTTATCGTGTGAGGTGAGAAATAAGTCCGAGAGTTTGCGGGAAATACGGAGTATCGTCCGAATGCACTGACGTCATAGCGGTGACCGCGGCTAAGGTCTGTTTATATTCGTTCAACAATTTATTATTGATTATGTATTATGTAATAATATTCTTACAGTATCTTACAGTAGATCCTCTGGAAAAATGCAAACTAGGCCTGTGTATCCAGCTCAGTGCCAGTACCTGCACTGCTGCGGTCGTTCAGGGTGTTGGCGGCGGCAGTAGCAGACGCAAATTTTTTACTATTCTGTATTTTTGTTTTATAATCAAACTTCTAATCTTGTCTTCCCCATGCTTTATCAAGATTACTTTCAAACTCCCTTATTGATTCGGAATCGACTACATATGGGGCAGTGCGTTCCACTCATTTACCACTCTATCACAAAATGAGTTCTTTGCCTTTTCAAGCCTATTTCTTTCTTTGTAAATTTTCTTAGAGTGTCCTCTCATTCTTGTTCCCTCCCGCATCAAGAAGATACCTTCACACACATCCTCATCATACATTCCTGACACTATTTAAAAGTCTCTATCATATCCCCTCTCTTTCTCCTATATGCCAGTGTCGGAAGCCCCAGTGTCCTCAACCTCTGCTCATAGCCCGCGTTCTTCAACGTTGGTACTAGCTTGCTAGCTCTCCTCTGCACTTTCTCCACTGCTTCTATATCCTTTACCATATATGGGGCCCAAACCTGGTTCGCATATTCCAGGTGCGGCCTAACCAGCGATGTATAGAGATTCATGAATATTTCTTCGTCAAATGACACAAATGTCCTCCTTATCAGCCCTACAATTCTATTGGCTTTGTTTATCTTTTCCGCTAAATGTTCTGAGAAATTTAACTTATTGTCTATCACTACTCCTATATCCTTTTCTGCATTCACTTCCTCCATCGCTTCATACATACTGTATCCTACCTTGTCTATCTTGCTTGTCCCAATCCGCATGTACTTACATTTTTTTGGATGAAAAGGCATTAACCAATGTTCAGACCATCCCTTCATGCCCTCCACATCTCCTTGAAGCAAACCTACATCTTCCATACTCCTCACTCTTCTATACAGCTTAGTGTCATCCGCATACAGGTATATCTCACTTTTTTTTTTTTTTTTTTTTTTTTTTTTTTAAAGACAATGAACGGAGGAAGGAAAAACACAGATAAAACAAAAAGGTTCATGTGCCTAAAGGCATCCTCCATTCATAAAATGTTTGTAACAACTGGATTTAAACATTTGTAGATTGTAAGTTTGTGGAAAGCAATTCGAGGGAAGTGAATTCCAAAGAGTAGTAGCTCTGGGGATAAATGAATTCTGATAAGCAGAAGTTCTACATTGTGGAGGAGAAAGTGTAAATTCATGGGCGCTCTCAGCTGCCCTAGTTCTACGGGGAAAGATGTGGAGAGGCGGCACAATTGAAGCAAGTTCCTCGGAACAATTGCTGTGAAAATATATGTAGAATAATGCAAGGGATGCAACGTTTCTTCGTATGGATAATGTAGGAAGGTCCTGTGTGATTGCAGGGTTATTGATTAATCTAATAGCTTTATTTTGAATTTTGTCCAACTGCCTCAATGCAACCACTCCACTTCCACCCCACAGAGGTGAACAGTAATCTATCTGAGAACGCACATGACTTTTATATATCACGGCCAACTGCTCGTCAGTGAAGAACTCTCGAACTCTGTACAGGAGTCCCAGTTTTTTAGAGGCATTCTTAGCAATGCTTCTAACATAATGTGTCCAGCTCAAGTTAGTAGTTAATGTTACACCGAGAATGTCAATACTAGGGGAAGTAGGAATATTTACATCATTAAAAAATATATGGGAGTCAGTGAGATTCTGTCAGTTAGAAAATTGAATGTACTTGGTTTTCTGTGCATTAAAGGAAACTAGATTCTTTTGTCCCCATCCATTAATTCTAGAAAGGTCCTGGTTCAGAGAAATTGCAGTGTTTATTTTTGAATTTATAAGATCGGGTTGGGTGAAAGAATTGGTAAATGTGAAGGAACTGTGGAGTGTTGAGTCATCTGCGTAGGAATGTATTGGATTATGAGTGGTAGATATGAGATCATTGATATGAATGAGGAACAGAATTGGGGCCAAAACTGATCCCTGGGGAACACCAGCATTTATTGAGTGAAATTGAGAATAAAGGCCATCTACCATTACACATATTTTTCTGTTATGAAGATAAGAAGAAATTAATGGAACTAATGATGCAAGGCCGTAGTGTGACATCTTCGACAATAAGGATTGATGCCAGACTCTATCAAATGCCTTTGATATATCCAGTGCTATTGTATGTGTTTCACCATGTTGGTCTGTAGCTTGGTTGATTTGATGCGTAAGAAGGCAAAGCATGTCTGCAGTTGATTGACATCGTCTAAAACCATATTGCCTATCACTGATTAATTTATTATTCTCAAGATGCTTAATTATGTGATTATTTAATATAATTTCAAAGACTTTACCAAGAGTGGAAGTTATAGCTATTGGTCTGTAGTTTGATGGATTTGAAGAGGCACCTTTTTTAGGAACTGGATGGATGTTTGCTTCTTTCCAGGGTACTGGGAAGCATGAGGTATGAGTACACAGATGGAAAAATTTTGCCAATACAGGAGCGAGCACCAAGGAGCAATTCTTAAGTACTATTGGAGGAATTTCATCTGGACCAGGAGCCTTATCTACCGAGAGATTCTGCAAAATAGTTTTGACATGTCTGGTGTGGATCTTAAGTGAGGGAATTTCAGGCGAATTAAAATTAAGTACAGGGACATCTTGATTTATTTCATCTAAGGTTGAGTTGGTGGAGAAAATATCCGCAAGAAGGTTAGCTTTACCTCGTGGGTCACTTACAAGATTGCCAGTCGGAGATTTTAATGGTGGAATGGATGAAGCAGTAGTGAAGTTGGATTTAAATGAGTTAAGAGTAGACCAAAATATTTTGTTATCATTTGGATTATTTAGAAGTTTATTTGCCTGCTTGAGGAGAAAGTTTGATTTAGTTAGGTTTAATACAGTTTTGGCATGATTTCTGATGTTTCTAAAGTAATTAAAGGCTTCATGTGTTTTTGATCTTGTGTATGCATTGTAGGCTATTGCTTTTTGTTCAGTTACTCTAGCACAATTATGGTCAAACCATTTAGGTGAATTAGATCTTTTACTGTACTTTTGATGAGGAATAAAAGTTTCCATTCCAATTTTTACAAAATCTTGCATGTGGCTCAAGGTGGAGTGTGCATCATTAGAAAAGAAAGAGGTCCAGGGAATATCAATAAAGAAACCTTGAAGACCCTCCCAGTCTGCCCTATCGTAATGCCATTTAGTCACCAAAACAGGTTCAGAGTGGGAAGGTGTGGTAGGTGATAAGACAGGTGGCCTGTATCAGACAGTGATCAGAAGATCCAAGCGGGGACCTCACTGTAACATCATAATTTTCTGAATTGGTTGTTAAAAATAAGTCCAGTAGGTGGGAATTATGATTAGGATTATCTGGTACACGGGTGGGTTGGTTGACTAGTTGAGCGAGATTAAATGAGTCTGCAAATAGCTCACATTCAAGACCAGCATCATCAGTCCTGGCTGAATGAGTGAGCCATTCAACATTATGGACATTAAAATCACCCAACACAGTGATTTCAGAAGAAGCATTTAAGTTGAGGACACTGAGTTGTGAGGACAGAGAATCAAAAAGACTTTGCTCTGGAGGAGTATTTGGGGAACGGTAGATGCAACATATGTTGCCATTGGTTATAACTTCAGGTAAGTCGTTGATAAATATAACGAACAGTAGTGGTCCCAACACAGATCCCTGAGGTACCCCATTTGTAATTTCCCTCCACCCCGAGCCTATTCCATTCACCAGTACCCTCTGTCTCCGATCTTTCAGGAAGGCTTCTATCCATTTCACACATTTCTCCCCTATATTATAGCTTCTAACTAAATCTATTAACCTTTTATGTGGGACCTTATTGAAGGCCTTCATAAAATCGCAATATACCACGTCTATAACATCACCATCCTCCAGAATTTGCATCCAATCATCTACCACCTTAATTAGCTGTACTATGTACTCCCCTGGGAGTAAGGGAATAGAATATGCCCCACGTGCCTTCTGCGTGTCGTAAGAGGCGACTAAAGAGGTTGGGTCGGTGGGCTTGCGACCCCCACCCGGAAAAAATACCTAAGCAAAGAAAAACGGATGAACAGCCTCGGATGCGAACGGAACCTATGTTGACGAACCACGACCGACTAAGGACATTCCTTCGGACATTCTGAGAATGGCTACATGGAATGTTAGTGGCATGAATGATGGCACAAAAGAGAGAGAGGTTCTGGAAGTGCTAGTGAATGCCAGGCTGGGTGTATGTGGAATGACAGAGACCAAATGGAAAGGTTCAGATGTGAGAGAGTGGGAGTGTAGAATGAGTGTGTGTGCTGGAGTGAGTGAAGGAACAGCGAGAGAAGGTGCGTGTTTGTTTGTAAGTAGCAAATGGAAGGAATGTGTAAGAGAGTATGGGTCTGTGGGTTCAAGGATTGTGTGGGTGAGAATGAAAGTAGGAATACAAACGTGGGTGATTGTGTGTGTGTGTGTATGCCCCGACAGAGGATAAACTTGAAAGAAAGAAAGAGGAGTTCTGGATGAATGTGGAGGCGTGCCTGGAGAAGTTTGACAAGAACGAAAGAATATTTCTGATTGGGGATATGAATGGTAAGGTGGGTGATAGGAAAGTTGAGGGAGAGGTGGGAGGGTGGGGGGTACCATCAGAGGTGAATGGGAATGGTAGGGCACTTGTGGACATATGTGTGGGGAGGAGGCTGTGAATAGCTAACACCTTCTTCCGACACAGAATGATCCACAGGTACACGTGGAAACGGGTGTGAACGATGGAGGATGAGACAGTGGTGGAACGAAAGTCATTGAATGATTATGTATGTGTGGATGAACGAATGAAGAAATCTGTGATGGATGCTAGGGTGTATAGGGGTATTGGAGGGGGTCTGTCTGATCATTATGTAGTGGTAGCTAAGGTTAGGATACAAAAGAATTGGGTGAGGAGAGCTGGAGGGAGGCGAGAGGAGGGTGGAGAGGTTGCAGGAGGAGGAAGTCAGGGAGGAGTACAGGAGAGCAGTGGAAAGACGACTAGGTGGGTTCGACCTGGAAGTTATGGAGGAAGTGGAGATGAGCAAGGTGTTTAAGGAGGAGATCTGTGCAGCATGAGAGGAGGTGTGTGGAGTGAGAAGAGGGAGGGAAGTGAAAGGTACAGCATGGTGGACAGAAGAGGTAAGAATAGCTGTGGAAGAAAAGAAGAAAGCATATAGAGAGTGGTTGGGTAGTAGAGGGAATGAAGATTTCGAGAGACAGAAACGAGCGAGGTACGTGGAGAGTAAGAGGGTGGTGAAGAGAGTAGTGAAGGAAAGTAAGAGAAGAGTAGATGAGGAATTTGGAAGGAATCTGAGTGCAAAATGGAGGGAGAGTAAGAAACTGTTCTGGAAAGAAGTCAAGAAAGTTAGGGAAGGCAGCTAGGGAAACAGTAAGGGTGTGAAAGATAAGAATGAAAGAATGCTAGCCGAGAAGCAAGAGAGAGTCGAAAGATGGAGGGAGTACTTCAATGAGTTGCTAAATGTAAGTCATGAAGAGCCAGCAAACATAGCTGGATATGGTATGGGAGGAAGAAGAAGAAGAGAAGTAGTGGAGGAGGAGGTGGGGATCAGGAGGGCAGAAGTGTGGGAAGCCATGAAAAGAGTGAAGTTGGGGAAAGCACCAGGAACATATGGAGTGTGTGGGGAAATGTTGAGGTATGGTGGTGAGATAGTGATCGAATTGGTATGGAAAATGTGCAAAAGAGGAGTGTGTGGTAACCACAGAGGAATATGTCTTCTAAGCGTAGTAGGGAAGGTATACAGTAGGGTAGTGATTGAGAGAGTGAGAACGGAGAAATGGATAGGCGACGAGCAGGGAGGTTTTAGGAAGGGAAGAGGATGTGTAGATCAGATTTGTACCCTGAATTGTGTTGTGGAGAAATATCTGGAGAAGAAACAAAATGTATGTTGCCTTTATGGACTTGGAGAAGGCCTATGACAGAGTGGATAGAGAAGGTTTGTGGAAAGTACTTAGAATATACAGAGTAGATGGCAAGTTGCTGAAAGCAGTGAAGAGCATGTATGAGGGTGCAAAGGCGGCAGTACGTGTGGAGAGTGAGCAGAGCGAGTTCTTTGACCTGAATGTTGGTTTGAAACAGGGGTGTGTGATGTCCCCGTGGTTGTTTACTGTATATATGGATGGAGTCATGAAAGAAATACTATCAAGAGCAGTGGATGTTGGTGTATCGCTGAAAAGGGAGGGAATTGAGTGGAAGCTACCTATACTGCTGTTTGCGGATGATACAGTTCTGATGAGTGATAATGAATGGGAGTTGCAGGGTCTGGTAAATGAGTTTGGAACAGTGCGAAAAACGGAATTTGAAGGTAAATGCGGGGAAGAGCAAGGTTATGGTCTTCGAAAGGGGTGAAGTCACAGAGTGTGAGGTGAAGCTGAACGGTCAGGCTATGGAGATCGTCAACTCTTTTAAGTATCTGGGCAGTGTGTTGAGTAAAGATGGGACTATGGATGAAGAAGTGCGGGAGAGGGTACAACAGGGGAAGAGGGTTGTAGGAACGCTGAAAGCAGTAACACGAAATAGGGTGGTCAGTATGGAAGTGAAGAAGTCCTTGCATGACAGTGTGGTAATCCCGACACTGACTTACGGAAGCGAAGCATGGACGTTGGTTGAGAGACTCAGACCAAGAGTGAGAGCAGTGGAAATGAATTACTTAAGAAGTGCGTGCGGAGTTACATGGAGGGATAGACAGACTAATGAGGAAGTAAGAAGGAGGTGTGGTGTGGAGGTAGATGTGCTGGAAAGTGTGAAAAGGAACAACTTGAGATGGTTCGGCCATATGGAAAGCGAGAGAATGACTAAGAGGGTGTATGAGAGCGAGGTGGAGGGACAGAGAGGGAGAGGTAGACCGATAGAGAGGTGGAAGGATGGAGTGAGGAAGTATATGAACGAAGGCGGTGCTGGTTGGGGGGAGGGGCGTCGACTGACTGGGGACAGAAGTGCATGGGGGCGGTTCGTTCGTGGCCACCCCTCCCCGGCAAGAATCCGAACTGTCTCCCACTGAAAAGTTGGTTTGATTTCATCTATCTATCTATCTATTGCCTGACGCCGTGATCCCCGAAGGGGTGGCCACGAACGAACCGCCCCCATTTCATATGCTCCATTATTCCTTCTCTAATTCTCTAATATTGATTATTGATTTATTTGTTAGTAGTCTTGGCAAATCCAACATCAAGGCTATTAACCCAATTGCATTGACGTGTCTAATTTAACTACTATGTCGTCACCCCAACCGCGGTTAAATAAGAAAACATCTAGAGTCCACTCCTTAACTTACTCTAGGAGATGTTGTACACTAACCAAGATTACCACCAAAGGCAAAAAAAGCATAGAAGAGAAGAAAAAGGGATTTACCTGAGTTACAGTTGAAAGCCCATAACGTCTTCTGTCAATGTTGACACCTGGTCGAACCTGAGAGCATGCACTGCTTTCCAAGTATAATTTTCTCCCGCGCCCTCATATGACTCCGACGTCTATGCCTTGTGTTCTTCAATCCACCCTGTCGCCATACGTTTTCGGCTTCTTGGGCCTTCTTTTATGTTAGAAAAATGCTCTGTGGTTTAGGGCACACGTAAAATGGGCTCCAGAATGTTTAGAATGTATCCAACACCGTGAACGACCGCAGCAGTGCAAGTACAGTCAGCCCCCCCAATACGCGATTCCACAATTCGCGAAAACCCTAATACACGAGTGACCCCTCGAAAATAACATTAATTAATTAAACATTAATTACGCGAGGTGGTACCACAATACACGAATCGAGAGCTAAGAAGGGGCCAAATCCGCTATTCCCGCTTGATACGCGAGCACGTCTACGTTTCGCGAGGCCCAGGAGTAGCTCTGAAAAAAGAAGAAGACGGGCATACGCCTGCCTTCCCTCCCGCTTACCCTCCCTCCCTCCCTCCCACAGTCCCGCTCAAGCGCTCATAGCCGTGCGGAGTGACCAAACGTTTGTAGTGCCTGCCACTTTTTTCGCCATGCCACGCCAATATAAGAAGATTAACACACAAAATGAAGGTGGAAGTGTTGGATCGCAAGAAAAAAGGAAAAGGAAACTGTGCAATAGGCTTGTCAGAGTAAACTGTTCGTACGATTTGGTCAGGGAGGGAGAAGTTGGAGAAAATCGTGAAGTCCTACGGTCCTAGTCCTAGCCTATCTACTACTAATTTTAAGGTAAGGTTTCATATTTTTATTCATTGTTCTTATTATATATAAGATATAGACTGTACTGTAGAGCCAAAAATGTCGAAAATAAGGCCAACATTTTTGAAAATAGGCCATAATTGAGAGATGTCACCCATATCTAATTATTCCTATTTAAAGTTAGGTCCACAATACGCGGATTCCCAATACGCGATGCCTCCTGTCGCCCCTATTCTCGCGTATTGGGGGGGCTGACTGTACTGGTACTGAGCTGGATACACAGGCCTAGTTTGCCTTTTTCCAGAGGATCTACTGTAAGAAACTGTAAGAATATGGAGGTCGCGTGTGATAATAGTCTACCAAAGGTTCGGGGGTCGCCTTTCTTCCCCCGTGTTGTTGTTTATTCACTCTCTCTTTTCATATTGTCTTTTCCATTAGTTCTGGGCATAGTTTTAGCTTATTAGTAGCCTAGCTTGTTTTATCATTCAGGTTTTGGCTATGCCCCGATGAGTTTTCATGTTTCATAGCCTAGGTGTTTAAGTTTTGAGATAAAATTCAGAAATCGCCTGGCGGCTTTGCTTGTTTTGTACAGTGATCACTCCCATAACCGAACTATATGGGCCATGGCCAGTTCGGTCACAGGGAGTATCCGGATACACAGAGTTAATTATCTATTTGTCATTATTATTAGGTTATTAGTCCTTTAACTATTTATTTGTCTCTATAGCCTATTATTATATTGGCAACATACCTTCATACCAGGGGTCATAAATATATCAAAATAAGTCCTGTGGGACTATGAAATAGCTATTATTGGACAAGAAAAATATTTTGTTCATCCCTCCACTGGAACATCAACAACAATGTAAACAACGTGTCACCGTCGGCAGTGTGCAGTACTGCCAATACATATAGCGACTTCCGCTAGATCTAGACCTTTACTTCGATCTAGCAGCAATGACTTACACTAGCGGTTTGTATTTAAACTTTTGTTTTGAAATTTCAGAACAATTTTGAAGTGATATTATTGGGAGGTTTAACGACCCTCCCAATACCAAATGAGGTAAACCTCCTATTTGGTCGTAGCCTCGGAGTATCCAACGTAGAGCTATATACTTATCGTATAATTCTGCTCCGCTCTAGAGCGGGCAATTATCGAAATCACTAGCGCGATAAAACGATAACATCTAGAGTAGCACCTTACTCTCTCTACTAGGTACGTTGTACATACTTTGGAGGCCACTATTTGAAAAGGAAAATAAGAAAATATTGATGAGAAAGAAGAGAAAATTACAGGATTTTAGGCCATCCTATCTGGCTCCTTCAGCCGTCTTGACGGATCCACCCCACTACCCGACAGGGTTCATTGGGCATTCCCGGTATCAAGTTACAAGAGACAAGATTGGATGGGCAGGGGTACGGCGCGAGGGCGGGATACTATGACGTTGGATACTCCGAGGCTACGACCAAATAGGAGGTTTACCTCATTTGGTATTGGGAGGGTCGTTAAACCTCCCAATTTAGTAGTAGCCTCTACGTTCCAACGTAGAGCTAGAGTACCAAATTGGAGGCGGACATACAAGCTGAAAACACAAACTTTAGCCATTAGGTAATATCAGGACCATAAAAGACAGACTTAAACAAGAGAGTTTATATAAAAGAGTGTACTGACAGGCGCATATCAAGAGAGGTCAAGTACAGTCAAATCTTATGTAATGGTATATCTTAGCCTAAGACAAGAATGATGCATTTCATAAGGGATAATATGAATCCCCGGATTCCCCCCCCCCGGAGCCTTCTGAAAGAAGGCAGGATGATTCAGAAAGGAAGGAATGACTTCAGACATGTGCCGAAGAGGAGGAACGTACATGACGGGATGATAATACATGAGGAGAATCAGTGACTAGCACGAAAAACCGGATGACCAAAACAAGTGAGATGATGTAGAAACATACAAGGTCATGGAGCATACACAAGATAAGAGAGTACATCAATATCTTAACCTAGTGAATCCGTAAACATAGGTGCAGGTATGGTTATAGTGCAGGAAGAACCCCCCCCCCTCCCCCCCCCCCCCCTGTCTGTACAAAGCAGTAGTACCCATAATACAATGAGGGAAGACAGACATATGGAAGAGGAGTACTGTACCGGAGGTACCGAGAATACCTGAGCATATCCAGCGCGGAGCAGCAGGACCCCCTGAAAAAACAGTAGCAGAAGGGGGTGCATACATAAAAATCAATATGTAGGAGACTTAAGACTAGAAATAATAAAACATCTTAGCCTAGGAAAGTCCTTAACCTTACGTGCACATAAGGGAATATGAATAACATGTCCCCCCCCCCAATAAAGGAATGACCAGAAAGGAAAAGGGACAAAAGACAGAGGGAATAGTGCAGGTAGACCCTAACTAACCCGCTGGCCCAACGCAACACAAGGATGCCCCGGCCTGTCCGTGGACATGGACAGATAGGAGGAGACAAACGTGTTGGAGGAAGACCACAGCCCTGTGTCGGCAATATCCGTAAGCGAATAATTATTAAGAAATCGTATCGTCGCAGCGTACGATCGAATGTCATGGGCAGTGCCCTGAACTTGAGGGTTGCTGGCCCGAATAATCCGACACAGGCACGTTTACCAAGCCTCCTACCAGTACGAGGCGCCACCCACGCCTGACTGTCTCCACATAAGAATGGAGAGCGTGAACGGGGCATAAAAGATGATGAGCCCTACCCCGTTTCAAAGCCGGGACAGTAAATGGTTTAAAAACGTGAGTCTCTCGCTCATTCTTAGCAATAAAACGAACCGACGGGGCCAAGGTGACCGACCCAAGGAGGGGAGAAAACCTCATGCAATTCTGGGCCCGAGACATGGCGGCCATCTCCGAGGCACTCTCACCCGTTGCCAAAGCTAGAAGGAACAGGGTTTTGTCAAGTAGGTGTTCAGGTGATGGGTTCTTAGCGTAAGGGGCAGACGAGAGCAGTTTGAGAGCCTCCGCCAGTGACCATTGAGGAGGAATCTGGCGCGGGGGTGGTCTAAGCCTAAAACAGGCACGCATGAAGAAATCCAATTCTTTTTGAGGAACGACCAACCCCGTTAACTTCTCAAACGGCTCCCGGATGGCAGACAGGTGGTTCCTAAGGGTGTTGAACATGTTGTGACGTGTCTCAAATAAATAATTGAGGTAGTGAAAAACCAACGCCACCGATGGCAGTGTCTGTGACGTGTCGTGTATCCAAGAAGTAAAACTGTGCCAGTGAGATTCGTACGTCTTCCATGTGGATTGTGTCCAGTGTAGAGTAAATTTGGCAGTTAATGATCTTCCAAACGTTGGCAGCCACCCTGCCTCACAAACATCCACGATGCGAATGCCAACGAGGTCCCTAGGTCTCCAATCGACCCCAAGTGGAAGTCTGAGACCGACAGGGGAACGGGACTCGGGCACCATCGCTTCAGCTGAGCGTACCAGGCTTGGGCCGGCCAGATGGGCGCGATCAACCAAACTTTGCCCTGGTACTCTCTCAGCCTGTGGAGGACCTTGCATATCAAAAGTGCGTCGGGTGGAGGAAACACATATAGAGACTGCCACCTGCTCCAGTCCTCGCTGAAAGCGTCCGGTCCCCCCGCTGGAGTTCGAATCCAGCGGGTCAGGAACACAGGCAACTTGTTCGTCTCGGACGAGGCGAACAAGTCTACCTGCGGAACACCCCAGGAGGCCGCGAGGTCGTCGAATACGGTTTGTTTGAAAGACCATTCTACCTGGGTGCTCTGTCCCCTCGACAGAGCATCCGCCCATAGGTTGGCTGTCCCGGGCAGGTAGGTCGCATGCAGTGTGATGTTGTAAAGGTCTGCCTGGAAAAACAGTTTCTCCGCCAGGTCCTGAAGAACGGCGGACCTGGAGGATCCCTGTTTCTGTATGCAATGAACTGCAGTCATGTTGTCCATCCTGAAGGCCATCGACCTGCCGGAGAGGGCCTGCCCATGATCCCTCAGGAAGAACAACGGAACTAACAGTTCTAAGACGTTTATGTGAAGATGAGTGAGGCCTGACCACCTGCCTTGACCTTGGTGTCCCGTGTTTGACTGGTAACCCCAACCTACCTCGCTCGACGCATCTGTGTCGATCCAGATGGTCGGCGGCGGCGAAGTCCAGGACACAGCCCTCGCGAGCGTGCCCCGAACCACCCAGTGTGTCAATTGTAAGTGGATCGAGCGCGGAATCGGTCGCAGCCGATGTGGAGGCAGTAGCGGAAAAGCCCTGTTGCCTAGTTGAATCAGGCGTTTGAGTCTGAGCCTCCCTAAGGGAACGGTCAGAGACGCCCAATTGAGTGACCCGATCAGCGAGTCCCAGAGTTTCCTGGTAATCGAGACCGAGTGCAATGCGGCAAAAAGTTTCCTTCGAAGTTTCGACGTATTCACCCGGCTCTGTCTGACAGTCGCGCTCGCCATGTCCCAGTCGAGGCCCACCCACGTCACTTCTTGCGACGGCGTGAGGCATGACTTGGGAACGTTTACCTTGAAGCCTAACCGTGTGATGTGTTGGATGACAAGGAGAGTGTCGTGTACACAACGGGTGGGAGAGTCTGCGGTGATGAGCCAATCGTCCAAGTAAAACAGGATCTGAATCCCTTGACTGAGCAGGGGAGTCAGAGCCTGTTTGACGAGTTTCGTAAAGACTCTCGGTGCGATGTTGAGACCGAAGAGCAGCCTGTCGAACGTGAACACCCTTTCGTGCAGCTGGAGCGCCAGATAACCCTGGAACCGAGGAGCTATCGGAACATGCCAGTAAGCGTCCTTGAGATCCAGGGAAACCACCCAGCAACCGGGACGGAGCGCCAACCGCACCTAACTGATGGTAAGCATCCGAAAGTGGTCGTTCACGATGTGCAGATTGAGGCACGACAGGTCGACCACCGGTCTCATCGCATCGCAGTCCTTCTTGGGGACCAGAAAAACATGAGAGAGGAAGACTCGCTGGTGAGGCGAGACTTCCCGAATTATCCCATCCTTGTGCATGGCCAGAATAACCTCGGCCACGTCCGGAGACACAGACCGATGTTTGGGAGGCATTGACTGCCACCTCTAGGACAGACCCCGCTTTACTACCCAACGCGCCCACGATCGGCGAGGCCATTGCCGATAGTGGGGGCGAAAAAAGCCGGTAGGGGCGCCTTGAGTGATGGCGACCACCGTTTCGGCGAGGCAGTCGGGAGAAGGGAGAGAGGATAGTCCTGGAGGCACTAGGCGTATTTTGCCGCGGAGTTGTCCCTGGGCTTGCCGCGCCTAGACTGACCGCCTCGGTTAGTCCCTCCCCGATAGCGACTGCCCCTCTGAAACTGGCGCCGACCTTCCTGCGTCGGCCGCCTATCCTCCTGCCTCTGGTCTACTCGCCGAGAGGAGGCCTCAATAGCGAGGTGCTGAGAAGGGCGAGGTGGTGAGCGACGGTCATACAGACGGCGCGTTGAAGACTTCACCACCTGACGCTTCCCAGCAGAGGATCCTCGCCAAGCCTGGCGTCCTCTGGACGAGCCGGCCTTCCCACCCCTACTAAGGGAGGAAGCGGCTGAGGAGCGCCGCGACACCCCAGGTGGACGGGGTGCGAAGCGCCCCGCAGCAGCAAAGAGGTATGCTTCCTGCCACGCCGCGTCAGAGAAGAGCCCCTCTGTAGCGAGCTCCGACAGCAGCAGCTTCGTTCGTACTTCAGTCGGCGCCTTCTTACAGAAGGCCACCCTCAGAGACTGCCGACAACGCGCAGCCTCATGGATGGCACAACGAAGGTCCCCGACCGAGTTAAGGGCGAGCTGCAGGTGTACTCGCCACAAGTGCTCTTCCCCCTTCCTGATCTCACCAACTGGTTGCGCCTCTATCAGACGCAGGTGAAGCCGAGCCAGCTGTAGCTGCAGCAGGAAGGTGGAGAGCAGGCGAGCAGTGCGCTGTCGGAGCTTGTGATCACGCTCCAGGGCACCCTTATCTGGCGGCGTGAACAGGGCTGAGGCATTTCAACAAACGCCAACTTAGGCGCATTGAGCCATGCCCAGTACTTAGGGTCTACCCCGGACGAAGACGTGACTAGGCTCGACACGAACGATGAGTCGTGCTGTGGAAGCGGGGAAGAACCGCCCGAAGTCCAAGCCTTCAGCCAGCCACAAATCCCAGGGACCTCCCTCGAGATGAGGAAGCCGAACCATGAGGTTACCCTCTACGTCCCGAGCATTCCCCACCAAGGGAAGGCCCGCGATGGCTGACAGAGCGGGCGCATCGACATTGATGTCGTGTCGAGCAAAGTCCGACCATAACTTATTAGACCCAGAGGGCGACACTTGAGGACGGTACGTAAAAAAATGTAGATCCGTCCTCCCAGGGTGAGCCCTGATGTCGACCTCAGGGACTAGACCGTCCGGAGTCAAAGCCCGAAAATGACCCTTGACGTTAACCTGCACCTGCCAGCCCTCCAAAACAGGGCGCTCCCGCGGCGCCTGGGTAGAAGCCCTTTCCGGGTGTGAAGCCGTCACGTTCCGCCACGATGACGGCTCTCCATAAAGAGAAGGAAAGCGACGTTTCGGAATCTTGTATTTTCCCAAGGACGGAACGGTGACAGGCTGCCCAACCAACCCGAACCCACTCCCTGGTAGCATGACAAAAGAAGGAGATGCAGCCGGGGAGGGAACGGGAGGGGCGACAACAGGAGCAACAGGCACAGAGAGAGCAGGACGAGTTGGCAGGTGGTCCACAAAAGGCGGAAGAGGATTCACAAGAGGAATCACAGGAGGAATGGGAGTAGGACGCTCCAAGCCTCCTGCCATCAGTGCAAGCGTCTCTTGTAGGGAGGCAAACCGTGCAGCGTTAGCCTCCTCAGCCCTAACCTGGGCCTCCTGGATGGCCCGAATAGGAAGGACCCATCCAGGGTCTTCGGTCGGTGATGAGGAAGATGAAGAGATGGTCCGGCGACGTTTCCTACGGCTGGGCGACCGACGAGGCGACGGAGTATAGTAGAATGACTCCCGTGGCGAGTCCTCAACCACTTCGTCCTCGTACTCTTCATTGCTCCCGCCACTCAGTTCCACGAGGTCACAGGCAGCCCCCTCCTGACCAGACCCTACAACCTCCACACTGGCGCCTTGCACTGCCAGAGGTACAGGTCCACTTTTCCGAGCAGGAGAAGGCTGGCCACACGGAATGTCAGACTCGACAAAGCCAGGAGAATCCGGTAGACCATCGCGGACAAGAAGATGGGAGGCTGAAGCAAACAGAGCCCCCACCTTCTTAGGTGGTGGAGTAGGCGGTAACGGTGGTAGCAGAGCCAACGGCAACGAAGGCGGAGGAGCCGACGGTAGATGTCCGGCGGCCTGCGACGCCTCAATCTCCTTGATCAGCTCATGGGTGGTACGACGACCAGGTGAGAAGGCCGAAACACCAGCAGGAACACGGACCGGGGGAAGCGCCTTCATCTTAGGGCGAAAAGTCGTCGAGCCCGGAGACGTGCGGACGGAAGCTGCAGGGCGGCGGGACGTCGAAGACTTCTGGCGACGTGGAGAAGCTGAGTGGTGCCGCTTCGACCCCGCTGTGTCCGCCGAGAACGGAGACACACCAGACTGAGGGACTCCAGAGGAAGGTTCAGCAAGGCGCGAACCCCTTCGTCCATGAAGCGGGGGACCCGATGTAAATGGTCCTTAACATACCGAGCCACGCCCGACCATGCAGCGGTGAGGTTGACCCGTGCCGTCTCGGCATCCGGCGAAGTAGGGCGAGACTCAATAGTCATAATGTTGACGAGACACGGGCCACACCTTCTGGGGGTGAAGCCATCACGGCAGTAGCACGCAGCATGGGTGGGGCACTCAGTATGCCCAGCTCCCATAGCCGGACGGGCACACCCATGGCGCGCGCAGCCAGGGAGCGACATCCGCACTGTAAGCGAAGGGAGAAATGAAAAATGTCCCAGACGAAGCACAGAGAAAGAATATGCATAAATTTAAGGAAGGCATGACAGTATGCACAAAAAACACACAAAAGATTCCATGCATTATGATAGGTACATAAAAGTAATAACACCCCCCCCCCCCCCCCCCCCCCCATGTGGAGAAGGACAGAGACGGACCCCCCCATGTGGGAGGGCCAAGCATATATCATAAGCAGCAACAGTCCGAAGAACCCCAAAAACCCAGGTCAGAAAAGACCAAGGTGCAGGTGCAAACACCCTGAAATAAAGCATGACAGCTATATAAGAACCGAAAAGGGTACCTGAGGGTGAAGGGACCGAAGAGGAGATGGCAGGCCAAGGGACCCAGCAGTGCAGAGCAGGAACACAGCCTGATGTAAAGGAGAAGGTTATTAGACACTGTAACCGACAAACCCCAAGTACAAACAAGGCAATATCGGCCAAAAAATAGTGCCAGGGCCGAGAGGGCAAGTCCGCTCTAGAGCGGGAAAGTCCGCTCCAGAGAGGAGCAGACAGACCCGCTCCAGAGCGGACTACACCCTCCCGCTCCAGAGCGGGGCATGCATGCATGACAATGGCAGTCGAGGCAAAGGAGAAAGGCATGCGCACAGCGAACAAGAGAGCCAGGGCATCAGAAGGCAAGGCCTAGGACCGACCTGGAGCAGGACTGGCGTCCGCTCCAGAGCGGAACAATCGGAGAGTAGAACCAGGTGAAAACAGGAGGGCTAGAGCAGCAGGAGGGAAGGCCTAGGACCGACCAGGAGCGGGACTGGTGTCCGCTCCAGAGCGGAACAGGTGAAGGAGAGACCCAGTGTAGAAGCCAAAGTGAAGGAGGAGCCCAAGGGGGCCCTCTCCAGAGCGGAATAGACATCGCTGCAGAGCGGAGATGTCCGCTCCAGAGCGGATTTGTCCGCCCTCGAGCGGAAAAGGAGATGGAGGTAAATACCAACCAAAAGGCTCAACCCAAGTGCACAGCAGGACAGCTGGCAGGGGAGCTTGCATGAGCAAAAATAAAACAGTGCGATGCAGAGGACCGACCTAGAGACGGATAGTACCATCCTAGGGCGGAGCGGGTCCAGAGTGACCCGACCACAGCAGCCAAAAAAGAGAACATGTCGGAAGCATAGGACCGACCTGGAGCGGGATTTGTCCACGCTTCAGGGCGGAGCAGGCACGGAGCCCTTCCCAGAGACCCGCGTCACCAAAAAGGGTGGAAGGGACGACAGTTCAAGGCACCGTAGAGCTCAAAGGAGGTGAAGACCGTGCCGCGGGGACCTCAATGGATGAGGGAGTTCAATTAAGGGGAAGACTGTGTCTCATGAACTCAAGGCCTAGGGGAGCGCCAACAAAATAAGGGAGAGACAGCGCGGGAGCGAGCATCAGACGAAAAAAGGGTGCCCCACAGAAGGTTTAGTAAAACCAAAGCGTCATACCCCTGCGAGCCTAAGGTGGTTTAGTAAAACCATAGATCGGCAAGCAAGAGCGACGAGGCAACATTGACGGTCTACCAATAGTCCCTTCTCCCCCTTCTAAAAAGTTAGGCTAGGAACATGAGGCCTAGCCCTGGCGCCCCCCTCCAACTAAAAGTTAGGCTATTAACAGGGGGCCTAGCCTTGGTTGAGTGGCAGATAAAAACAAAAAACACAGGGCACACTCCAATGCGAAACAGTCATGTGAAGGTAAGCAAAACATAAGGCCAAAATAACCTGTCAAGGCAAGGGGGGCTATGCCCCCTTCATCACAAACGAAAGTGCACAAGTTAACCTAACTTTTCGCAAACACCACGCAATGAAAGCAGAAAATAAGCACAAAGCGTAATAGAACCGACCAGGTAACAAAACTAAGCCACCGCAAGTGAAAATGATGATAAAAACAGGCAAAGGCCTAAAGAATAACAATCGCCGAAGGGCGACGCATGCGCAGAAGCGTGACCAACCAGTTTCGACGCCATACTCAAAGTAACACACCTAAGAGCCCATTTGAAGCGTGCCTACATCACAGATCATCTGTCTAATAACCTTAGGTACCATAAATAAGGCCCACAACTCACCCAAAGGGTAGGCGACAGGAGTAGCAGCACAAAAATCGGGCGCATAGAAAACAGCGAGTGTGAAGGCTTGAGTAGCGCGAAAAGGAATGCCCAATGAACCCTGTCGGGTAGTGGGGTGGATCCGTCAAGACGGCTGAAGGAGCCAGATAGGATGGCCTAAAATCCTGTAATTTTCTCTTCTTTCTCATCAATATTTTCTTATTTTCCTTTTCAAATAGTGGCCTCCAAAGTATGTACAATGTACCTAGTAGAGAGAGTAAGGTGCTACTCTAGATGTTATCGTTTTATCGCGCTAGTGATTTCGATAATTGCCCGCTCTAGAGCGGAGCAGAATTATACGATAAGTATATAATATGGATTTTGCCAATTCATGTTTCTAGTGGTATTTATCATGCCTTGCATCTAACTGTACTGCCAATACATATAGCGACTTCCGCTAGATCTAGACCTTTACTTCGATCTAGCAGCAATGACTTACACTAGCGGTTTGTATTTAAACTTTTTTTTTGAAATTTCAGAACAATTTCGAAGTGATATTATATGGATTTTGCCAAGTCGTATTTCTAGTGGTATTTATCATGTCTTACATCTAACAATATATGCTAGCAGATTTAACTTCAATTGGTAACCCTCCCGCTCGAGTCGGCTCGAAGAAAATTGATAATGGTGGCACTTTAGTAAACAGGTGATAAACAAAACCGCATGCGTATCGGTTTGGCCAAGATTACCCCTTGGGGGTAAGGGAATAGAATATGCCCCACGTGCCGTAAGAGGCGACTAAAGAGGTTGGGTCGGTGGGCTTGCGACCCCCACCCGGAAAAAATACCTAAGCAAAGAAAAACGAACTAACTGCCTCGGAAATGGGGGCGGTTCGTTCGTGGCCACCCCTTTGGGGATTACGGCGTCAGGCAATAGATAGATATATAGATATAAGTTTATTATGAAATATAATTTAGTATTATGGTAAGTTGGCTACCTACTATTCTTTATAAGATATAGTAAGTAATGATAAGTAAATTATTATATATCGGCAATTTCGTTATCATGAACAACAATTATACTTTATTTATTTATATATATATATATATATATATATCCCATGGCCTGTTCGGTTATTGGCGAGGTTCGGATAATGACAGGTCGGATATGGGAGTGATTACTGTATTGTATGTGTCGGCCAATTTATAGCGTTACTTCCGAGTCACCCCTTTCGAGCCTTGAGTGTGTCTCAAGGGGCCGGGCGTCGTGTGATTCAAGAATTGTCACACAAGGGTTATTTCGCACCCAACGCATTCACTACAAACAGCTATGTGCCGCCCTTTTTCTCGCTACTGTTCATTTGCTTGCTTATTTTTACCCATAACGTTCACCTCCATCCCCTTTCGCCCGCCTTGAGATCGTGCCCTTTCTACATTGTTGTTGGCGAGTTGATTCTGTCCTGTTCTCCCTCACCCCACCTCGGATTTGGTTAGGCGAGTGGGGGGCGGCGATCCCTGCTGTGTCGTCATAGTGTCTCCCAGCTTCTGCCCTGCACCCCCCTCCTCCTCCTCATGTCGTTCGCCGAGTTACAGGGCACGATCTCGGTGGGCAATCATCCTCTTTCATGCACTATTCAGGGGTACCTTTAGAGGGTCCCTGTTTGTGCCACCACACTCCCTGCCACTGTCTCTTACTGGGCTATGCTCGATCTTTTGCGGGATGGGTGGTTCCTAGGGGAATGTGCTTCCACCTCCCCTGTTATGTTTTCCTTGCTGCCCAGCTGCCTAAGCCTGGTACAGTTGGGCGCTTGTTTCTTGGAAGGCACTGCTAAGCTTGTGGGCCCATACTTTGCACAAGCTAGGAGTCCTGGAGGATGTGCCTTCTCTCCCCTGGTGTGTCTTCCTTGCTGCCCCCTCCCTTGACCAGTTGAGTTGGGTGAAGTTCTTGAAAGACACTGCTCAGCTTGTAGGCCCTCACACAAGCTTGGAGATCATACTCAGCTTGTTGGCCCTCACACAAGTTGGAGATCATAGGTGATGCTCACATCCTTGCGGCCTGTTTCCCCTGGTGTGTCTTCCTTGATGCCCCCTCCCTTGACCGGTTGAGTTGTGTGATGTTCTTGAAATACACTGCTCAGCTTGTAGGCCCTAACACAAGCTTGGAGATCATATGAGATGCTCGCAACCTTGCGGCCTGTTTCATTGTTGTTGTTGTTGTTGTTCCCCAAGCTGCCTGGCCGAACAGCCCCAAGGCCCCGAGCAAGGCCAAGGCCATAACCGAGCGCCCCCACAGAACCCTCCCTGCCGACCACAATAAAGCCTGGGTAACCGAAGCCACTTCATGGCGGGGAGCTGAGGAGGGTGCGGAAACGCCCGGGAAACCAAAGCCCCACCAAGGGCCCTGTGCCCCTCAGCAATTATGAAGAGAAAGTTGAGGGGCAAAGGAAAAATGTGACGCTTTGGCTTCCAATCTTGGTAGATTGGGAGGTCAATCCACGGATGAGACGCCGTCATTTGAGATCTAGAAAATATATAAGTAAAAGGAATAGTAAGAGTAAGCTATGGGTATGGCAGAGATCGCTCAGTTCTCACTCTGATAGACCAGCCCATCACCACTGTTTCAGTGTTCTTTCAGACACTCGTTTTGCTATTTCGGCACGGACCTAGCTCACCACGGTCCCGCAAGTTGTGGGGTTGATTCGGTTTCGTCTCAGACGATCGTTTCGCCCCCGCAATTTTTCGCGGATTCGTAAAGCGCAGATCCCGCATATTCGCGGGATTTGTATAGCGCAGTCCCGCGAAATTGTGTGTTGATTCGGTGTTGCCACTGTGCCACAGACACGCCACTTTGGTGGAAGTGGCTTGTTTACTACTTGACAGTGCTGTCATGCATCCGTAAATTTGCGGCCTTCTCCACAGACTGTGGCTTTACTGACTTCCTGTGATTTAGCCTTAGCATGTGAGATGTGAGTTTTGGTGTCTTACAACACACCATTATCTTGGCGTTCACTGTTTTACTGTGATATAGACCCTGCATTATTAATGTTGGGTTAGTGTTTAACACTTTCTCCGTCTTTGCAGGTTCTCCCAGTGTTCTCTCTGCTTCAACCTGCCCTTCATCACTTCCATTCAGAGTTGCTAGTTTGGTGAGTGCAGACCCTCTGTTTGCATGCCGACTTGTTCTTCTACATGCTTCCTTCCTGGTTTACTTGGACGTTTTAAGGTGTACACAGGAGTTCCAAGGTGTACAATGGACATAAGGCAACTACTGGGAATCAGGCTACAACAGGTCTTCGACACGGTTACTTGCCCTCCACAGTATTAGGTGTCCAATGGAGTACAGAGGAGTACAAAAGAAATCAGGCAACAACATGTCTTATGACCCCTCACGTTTACTTGCCCTCCAATGTACAGTACTAGGAGTCCAAAGGAATGCTATGGAGTACCAAGAGTCCAAAGGAGTACAGAGGAAATCAGGCTACAACAGATCTTCCGACCCCTTTCGGTTACTTGCCCTCCACGTTACTGCTGTTTCTGGTGTCTCGCAGTATTTCTGTGTGTTAAGGTTGTGCAATGGACATGCCTCCCAGGAGTTTCCTGTGACAAGGAGGGGGATCTCTCTTCCTACAATACACACTTAAGGTCATCTTTTCTTAATTTATAAATGCAGTTCTCCTTGGATGCCGTGCACAGTGAATTGTTTGGAAGTGAAAGTAGTGTGGTAAAAAGGTGATATGGTGGAATAAGAGTACAGTATAGTATTAAAACGAGACGAGTTGGCTTTGTTTTGATCGTGAGACATGGCGGCGGAAAATAGACTACAAGAATTTAATTGGTTTATGAGTGCAGATAAGAAGTTAGAAGAGGTTATTAGTATTGTGAAGGATTTGGAAAAGTGGAAGAGTGATATGGAGAAATGGAAGGTGGATATTGGTGAGAAAATTGAGGTATTGTATGAAATGTGTGGTGCGTCAGGTGGTGAAGGGAAAAGTGATGCAGGTAAGCCTATGCCTATTTCGGAAGTTAATAATAGCCTAGAGATGGTACTAAAAAAGGTAGATGAATTGGTAGAAGAGAATGTGGAGTTGAAGGAGTACAAAGGACAAGTCAAGGAGGTGAAGGAGACAACAGCATGGACAGTAGTAGGTAAACAGAAAGTGAAGGCCTTGGAGGATATTGTGCAAGAGCACAATATAAACAAATAAACAATAAAATAAGGTGGGAGACAAGGAGGGGGGTGAAGGAGAGGGAAAGAGAGATTGCAAGAAATGTGAGAGAATCCAAAAATATTCTGGAAGTATATTAAAGAAAATTTGACTAGAGGAGTGGGTATCCCAGAACTGTTAGGAGACTCAGATGACATGACTAGAGCAGAAACTGACTAAGAGAAGGCAGAGGTACTAGGGAGATACTTTGAGGAGGTATTTACAGTGGAGCCGGATGAAGAGGTGCCCAGTATTCCCATCAAACAGGCACCAGTACTGGAACTGATAAGAGTTCTCCCAGGCTTAAATAAGGAGTGCCATAAAAAAGATGAATAGAAGTAAGTCCCCGGGACCGGATGGGATACATCCAAGAATTATCAAAGGAGGCGAGATGTTAGTTGAGCCTTTAAAATTTTTATTTGAGGAATCATTTAACCCTTTGACTACCGGGGATGTTTGTGGTTATATTTCAACTATACAGTATTTAGACAATTTTGTGCAGTTTAACCCCTTCTGTACCGGCGACGTCTTTTTTATTTGATTTCATGTACATTTTGACGATTATATGAAGCTTAGGAAAGTTATATGGTAGGTAAAGGGATGAATTGAGATAGTCTATAACCTTTCAATGGGTAGACGTCCTTCCTAAGCTGAACAAAATCGTCGAATAATTGCCAGAATGTAATGAAAAGTACATCACCGGTAAAGAAGGGGTCAAGAAGGATCTGTGGTAACAAAATGGGTTAGGTGAGATCGTTCGAAGCCTGTTAGTTGCTGGAGGCCCTTTGGAAACTTAATAAAATCGTCTAATAGTAGCTAGGATAAAGTAAAAATATGTCGCCGGTACAGAAGGGGTTAATACAGGACAAATGCCGATGGACTGGAAAGTGGCAAATATAACCGCTATATATAAAAAGGGAAAGAGAAATGACCCAGGAAATTATAGACCAGTCAGTTTGACAAGTGTAGTGTGCAAATTAATGGAAACTGTAATCAGAGAAGGAATAATGGAACATATGAAGTCAACCCAACTTTTCAGTGGGAGACCGTTTGGATTCTTGCCAGGGAGGTCGACGGTGCTTCAGTTCATTAGGGTGGTCGACGATTGGATGCAAATTCTGGAGGATGGGGATGTTATAGACGTGGTATATTGCGATTTTATGAAGGCCTTCGACAAGGTCCCACACAAAAGGCTATTAGAGAAGGTCAGAAGTTATAATACAGTAGGCTCGCATATCTCGATCAATCTCATCTCGATATTTCGCATCTCGATGCCACCTTCAAGCTCGCCCCAATCACAAATCTCGATGAAATTTTTTTAATCTCGATAGCTAAATATCGATGCTAGATGCTTATATACTAATATAAACAGATTAATCTTGACCAAATCGATGTGTGAACCTCACAGTCATTGTGTTTTGTTCACCTGTATACTAATGTACCGCTAGTATCGATCGTTTTCAAGCGGTAGTCTAACCTTACAGTAGATCCTCTGTAAAAAGGCAAACTATGCCTGTGTATCCAGCTCAGTACCAGTACTTGCACTGCTGCGGTCGTTCACGGTGTTGGCGGCGGCGGTAGCAGACGCAACATTTTTACTATTCTGTATTTTTGTTTTATAATCAAACTTCAAATCTTGTCTTCCCCATGCTTTATCAAGATTACTTTCAAACTCCCTTATTGATTCGGAATCGACTACATACTGGGGCAGTGCGTTCCACTCATTTACCACTCTATCACAAAATGAGTTCTTTGCCTTCTCAAGCCTATTTCTTTCTTTGTAAATTTTCTTAGAGTGTCCTCTCGTTCTTGTTCCCTCCCGCATCAAGAAGATACCTTCACACACATCCTCATCGTACTTTCCTGACACTATCTTAAAAGTCTCTATCATATCCCCTCTCTTTCTCCTATATGCCAGTGTCGGAAGCCCCAGTGTCCTCAACCTCTGCTCATAGCCCGCGTTCTTCAACGTTGGTACCAGCTTGCTAGCTCTCCTCTGCACTTTCTCCACTGCTTCTATATCCTTTACCATATATGGAGCCCACACCTGGTTCGCATATTCCAGGTGCGGCCTAACCAGCGCTGTATAGAGATTCCTGAAGAGTTCTTCGTCAAGTGACGCAAATGTCCTCCTTATCAGCCCTACAATTCTATTGGCTTTGTTTATCTTTTTCGCTAAATGTTCTGAGAAATTTAACTTATTGTCTATCACTACTCCTATATCCTTTTCTGCACTCACTTCCTCCATCGCTTCATACATACTGTATCCTACCTTGTCTATCTCGCTGGTCCCAATCCGCATGTACTTGCATTTTTTTGGATGAAAAGGCATTAACCAATGCTCAGACCATCCCTTCATGCCCTCCACATCTCCTTGAAGCAAACCCATATCTTCCTTACTCCTCACTCTTCTATACAGTTTAGTGTCATCCGCATACAGGTATACCTCACTTCCATTAGTTGTCTCTTCCATAACCTGTCTCTGCCGCTTTCATTTACGTAGTAATATAAATTACTTTACCATGTTTTAATATACATTATTATTTGTATGAGGAAAATCTAATATATAATAATAGTAAAGACAAAAGAAAACTTGATTAAACTTTATACCATGGAAAATTTATTGAAGTCGGTAGATCTAGCGGCCACTTGGTGTACCAGTCACACGTCCGCCATTCGCTTGAAAACTTGTATTGTGAAGTCGTCTACCTGGACCTTTTTTTATCGCATTCATAAAATGCCGGTACTAGTGGTGACAGGGTGAGGGAAGCAATTGCAAGAATTGATGACGGTGACTGTGCACCGGGTGCGGAGACGCAGTAACCTAACTGCGTTCGCCTCGGAACCAACAATCAACCACACAAACCTCTTTATCAATAAATATAAGGTAAAAATAAAACTCTTTCATTATTCATTTTATCTATTTTAACATATTATATATATTGCATGTGATTATGGGGGGCAAATGTGAAAATTGACAGATTTGATGTAGGTTAGTCGGTAAGTGGCTGGAACCGATTGTATTTTTTCCCATAAGAAGTTAACTTCGCATCTCGATATTTCGAATCTCGATCGGTATTTGTGGGAACCAATTATGATCGAGATTGGAGATTCCACTGTATAAGAGAAATGTGTGAAGTGGATAGAGGCCTTCCTGAAAGATCGAAGACAGAGGGTACTGGTGAATGGAATAGGCTCGGGGTGGAGGGAAGTTACAAGTGGGGAACCTCAGGGATCTGTGTTGGGACCAATACTGTTTGTTATGTTCATTAACGACTTACCTGAAGTTATAACAAATGGAAGTGAGATATATTTGTATGCAGATGACACCAAGCTATATAGAAGAGTGAGGAGTAAGGAAGACGTGGGTTTGCTTCAAGGAGAATTGGAGTGCATGAAGGGATGGTCTGAACATTGGTTAACCTATAAACGGCGAGCTGTGTGTATTGAACACCACTGTTCTGGGTGACGATATTAGGCTCCATTCATGCCTATAATCGTCATTTTACGATAAATATCGTTATTACTTATTCATATGCGCCTATTTTACCTTCAGTATGAAGATAGTAACTTGTAACAACAATAAAACAAGTCGGAATAATGTTTTTATGGTCAAAATCGCGAATAAACATGGAGCAGCCCATTCATGAATTATGGAGCAAAGTGAGGCAGCCCCTCCCTTCGCGAGGCCTCAAGCCTGACTGCCTGACTGACTGACTCACTCACACTCTCCATTACATAACACACTTGCTAGTCACATGACCACACCATAGAACCGGCTTGGAGATGCTTACACGAAAATATACCAACGAATTAGGGAATAATAGGGAAAATAGGTGATAATTAAAGGGGGGAAGGAGGGGATGTGGAGGAGTGACATGAAGTATAAATGATTATTTTTTTTTTTTTTTTTTTTTTTTTTTTTTTTTTTTTTTTAAGTGCTACTGGGGCCTTTTAAAATGTTTTTTTTAGGCCTTCCCTCTTAAGAGCTTTGCCGCTGTTGCCCAGTAAAACTTCTTAAGAGCTTTCTCGCCGTTGCCGGGTTAATGCCTTTTCATCCAAAAAAATGCAAGTACTGTACATGCGGATTGGGACAAACAAGACAGACAAGGTAGGATACAGTATGTATGAAACAATGAAGGAAGTGAGTGCAGATAATGATATAAGGGTAGTGATAGACAATAAGTTAAATTTCTCAGAAAATTTAGCGGAGAAGATAAATAAAGCCAATAAAATTGTAGGGCTGATAAGGACATTTGTGTCACTGGATGAAGAAATCTTTAGGAATCTCTATACAGCGCTGGTTAGGCCGCACCTGGAATATGCGAACCAGGTGTGGGCTACATATATGGTGAAAGATAGAGAAGCGGTGGAGAAAGTGCAGAGGAGAGCTAGCAAGCTGGTACCAACTTTGAAGAACCTGGGCTATGAGCAGAGGTTGAGGACACTGGGACTCCCGACACTGGCATATAGGAGGAAGAGATGGGATATGATCGAGACATTTAAGATAGTGTCAGGAAAGTATGATGAGGATGTGTGTGAAGGTACCTTCTTGATGTGGGAGGGAACAAGAACATGAGGACACTAAGAAAATTTACAAGGAAAGAACTAGGCTTGAAAAGACAAAGAACTCTTTTTGTGATAGAGTGGTAAATGAGTGGAACGAACTGCCCTAGTATGTGGTCGATTCCGAATCAGTAAAGAAGTTTGAAAGTACAGATCGGTCCCATATAAAGCGAGTTCAAACAGTGCAAATTTTGATTAGTGCGAGCAATGAAAATACTAAACACAAAATTATCAACCAATGCGAATACAATCTTTTATTGCGAGTCGGGTGGCAATATGGGTTAAATCCGGGGAGTTTTCTATTAGTGCGGACAAAATTTGTACAGTGCGATAAATTTCCCGCCTGACTCGTCGCATCACTGGTGTTTGAGCAGCTTGGGCATGGAGTGAGGCTGGTCAGTCAGACATTTTTTACCCCGTACTGTGTGACGCTATCTCGCATTCTCGGGTTTGTGATCATATCAAGTGTAGAATTTAAGGTAAGGAAAGGTCTACTTTACCATTGATATGCTATATTTATCATTAACATTTGTTCTTGGTATGTTTGTGTCAGTATAAATAACGATATAAGGAAATATATGAGTGCTATATAGAGGACCGATCGACCAATTAAATTTTTCTCCCATAGGATATGTTGTTCACATAGTGCGAATTCACATAGTGGGACACACTGTATCCACCAATTTCTCGCACTATGCGGGACCGAGCTGTAATTTTGATAAAGCATGGGGAAGACGAGTTGAAGTTTGATTATAAAGTGAAAATACAGAATAGTATACAGTATATGGATCTCTGACCAGACGCTGATTCAGGCGTCATTCCTCCTTCTCTGCTCTGCGCTCAGCCTGCCCGGACGTGTCTCCCCACGCTCCGCTGGTTCCGCATTTGTTGCGTCCCTAGTGAGTTTTTTCTCATTTGTTTACTCCGGGATGTATCGAGTAAGGTTAGGATATGCGTAGCAGGAGTGTCCTGGGCTGGTTGCCCGCAGTGCAGTGTATTTGGAGTCGTGTGTTTGGGGCGTCTATTTCGGACGTACCCTCGTGGTCCTGTTGTGGACATGTGAACTTTTCACAGTTTAGTTAGCTTGTGGTGCAGGCGGCTTTCATTACGCGTTATTTATTGCTGCCTTTTATCTTTCTGATGAGGTAAGCTTTGCTTCTGACGTTCCCTGCGTTATTTTTCTTCACTTAGTGAAGTTTTTTCTGGGTTCCGAGTCAGTCTTCCCTTTGTCGGAAGTTTTTCTACAGTGGTGTGTTGGCGGTGGTTCCTGTTGTGATATTCCCAGTGTTTTGTGTATATTTCAACTTTTCCTATTCCGTCTACTTAGGCCTAGCCAACCGCTCGTAGTTTTGCCACATGTACAAGTGTTATTGTTTATTATGTATAAATATGCCCTACTGTGCCATGTGTATCCGGGTTTTAGTTGTGTATTGGCTAATTCCTCGGACTATGTTTGTTTCCTGGTTTAGTTGTGTATTGGCTAATTCCACGGATTATTATGTGATCTTAGGTTAGTTGTGCGTGGCTTCCTTCGTGTACAGTGTACGTTCAGATGGTGTCTGTTCGGGGTGGGTGTCCTTCCGGCGGGTTTTTCTCGGTTTCACCATGATAAAACCCGGCCGAGAGCCGTGTTAGGCCACACATGGTTTTTAACACAGGTTTGTGTCCCCGGCGATGAGGTGTCTGTGGCTCTCCAGGACTGCGTCTCTGTTGGTACCTGGTTTCAGGCCCACTTTGATTCCCGGCGGACTGGCTGTTCCCATCTATAAAACTTTGTTCTTGCGAACATACGTTATGTAGTTTTTCTACCAGGTTTTACAAAACCACATGAAAAACCTAGCTGTTGTTAAGGGCTTTCCTCCCCGGCGATCTTTTCAAAGAAGTGGGGACAGGAACTTATGGGGTTAACGTTTGACATCTCACCCGGCAGGTGTACCTTGGAAGGGTGGGATAATCTATTAAGTCATTCAGTGAATTAACCATTCCATTTTTTAGCAATACTGTATGTATCGCCGCCTTTATTTTACGGCAATTGAAGGTTCAATTGGGGTTAAAATCGTTGTTTTCACACCCGGCGGGTGCTCCTAGTTGGAGGAAATAAGGAATTTACAAATTCATTTTCGATTTAACTACTTAATTCAGTGATACATTTACGTATCGCCGCCTTCAATCTTACGGCGATCTTTTTGTGACAATTCGTTAGAAATCAGATCTCGTGTCAGCCTGCCCTGTGTTATTATACAAAAATATTTCAAGGGCCGGCGTCTTTATGGGGGGTTGTTTTTGTTCCATTATTGAATCTTGAAACAGTCACCACCAGAAAGACTATAATCGCCATGCTGGATCGATATTATGTCAGAGGGTATTCTTCACTTTCTTCAAAAGATTTGTTTAGATATTCTGAAACCCCGCCGCGTAGCGAGCTGTGTTCGTTGTGTCATCACATCTCGTTATCCGGTGGGCTATTAACACTTGTGTGCGAACATGTTGGATTAACCTTATGAGCATTAATTCCTGGAAATTTTCTTTTTTTCCAGAGCTGGGCTCCGGCGGACCAATACAGACCCGGCGGTAGTTTCCACACCAGTCTCTGTCATGGCTGCCGTGGCCCCAGTCTTTGCTTTATGCACTACCCCTGCTTGTGCTGGTATCCCTATTTTTGCGCATACCCTTTGCATAAGGTGTGTTAAATGTCTAGACCGTTCAAGGGGTCTCTGGGTTATGCGTAATTGTTCTTTTTGCTCCCAATTAGCCTTAAAAGTCCTTTGCGATAATAAGACCGCAGCAGTAGCGTTACGAGAAGTAAGGCAACAGATGTCAGCCTACACTACCATTGTTGCTCATAAATCACTTCAATGTGATAACGTCCCTCTTTGGGATAGATTATTATTCGAACACCCTCCCCCTAAACGTTCCTCTAGAGTCACGAGTCGTAAACCGGCGGAGACTGGTCAGGGTTCTGTATCTTCTGCAGCTACACCCAAACGTCCACGAGAGCCTACACCCCCGGCATCCGCCTCATCATCTCGGGCGAGATCTCGGTCCAGGTCACCTCTCAGACGACAGTCATCTAGTCTTGCCTCTTCACCGGCGAGTAAGAAGAGTAGGACGGAAAGTTCCACCAGTGGTCACGGCGAGGATTCCTCGAAATCTAAGAATAGTTCACGGTCACACCGTAGCCATAAATCCTCCAAAAAGGATTCACATAAAAGAAAGTCCTCCCTACATTCACCAGTTCCTAGTGCCTCTCTTCAGACCTCTACCCCAGACAGAGTTTGTGTTAAGTCTCAGGGGTCCAGTGCGGTGCCTGGCCTTAAAGAGGATTTACCCATAAATATTTTGACCCTGGAATTAGAAAATTCGGGGGGTTCAACTCGTGATAACGTGTCCGACTCTCAAGAGAGTGTAGACCAAGGCCTCGGGGTTTGGCGGTTTGCTCAGCCAGGGTCCGACCGCCCACGTTCGACTCAAATGAGTCACACAGTAGCTGATGTCCACAGGGACGCGGCGATCCCATCTTCTATTCCTGACTTGTCTTGGCAGCAAAGTACCCCGGCTTCGGAGGGATCTTACCAGGAAGAGAAAGACGAAGTTTCAATAATTTCGGAAATGGAAGGGCAAGAGTCAGGCTCAGGCTTAGACGCCGCGCAGGATATTAATGATTCACCTGTAAGTTCATCTTCAAATCAATTTGTGACTGCGCAAGAAATTAATGGGCTGCTTACTCAGGCGTTATCTAGATTTTTTGGCCAACAACAGGAGGCCCCCACGATCGACTTGGGGGCTCCCACGACAAGTTCTACGGTACGGCCTCTGATGACTTCGATTGTCTTATCTAAGATCCCTAACCCCCCCCACTCTGTCAACTTCAGTAGCTACCAAGCCTGCTACGGCGGCATTAACAACTTCCAATGTCAGGGTCATCACAGATGTTAATCCACCCCCTCTAGACAAAGCACCTATTAGAAAGGTAGCCATGCCCTTGTTTTATGGACCAGACGAGTCTTGGGTCCTTTTGACCCCCACTAAACCAGAGCTGGCCCAGCCTACCTTGTCAGGGGAGCTCCCAGTACCGAGTGAGTGGGTCATCCAAGGCAATAAATCAAAGAAATTAAGGGCCTTGGATAATTTGGGAAATGTACTAGATGTAAACATTAAGGCTATACCTAGTTATTATCACCAAGACTATTTTGTGTATGCTACTAAGCCAGCTTTACCCCCTGCCTCAGCTTCAAAGCTATTTTCAGACTGGTCTAAGCTGGATGGGTTTAACGATATTAAGACTCTGTCAGCTCTCACTCCTGAACTTGATTTACAGACCGTCACAGACGAAGCAGCTAATCCAGTTTTGAAGGTGGGGCAGTTGGGTCCAGGACCTTGGGTGGATTGGGAAATAGAGGCTCAAAACTTTGCAACAACATTTACTTCGAAATCTTCCCACCAGATCCCTCAAGACACTCATTCGTGGTTCTCCATGCCTGTAGGGTCTGCAGGCGGAGTCCCGTCAGCTTTGTTTTCTTTCCTAGCTGCCCCTAAAATTAATCTTTGTGAGCTGAAAGACCCTTTCACTACCCCTACCCCTACTCACCTAGACAGAGAATTTAGGCTCAGGGGGAAAGCTTTTCGCCTGTTCTCCCAATACATAGTGTCTCAACAGGTAGCTAAGTCTTTACTACGGTCTACTCAGGCAATCGCAGATGCGGATGCCAGAAGATCGGTTGAATTGTCCCGGCGACTGCTCCTCCAGTCGTCAATCCAATCCTTGGGTGACATACGCACCGCCTTGCTTGAGGCGGTACGAGCAAGACAAGATCTCAGAATGTCTTTAGTTCGCAAGCTACCTGATCGCATTGCGAATCAGGTGGTCATGTCACCAGTGCTTACTCCCTCTCTAATGTCCCCTTAAGTGTGGAGAACGGTGTTCAATATGGCACAGGCTTTTAAGCACAGTCCCACCCCTTCTAAGAAACCTACATTTACCTTTCCCAAACCCAGGCCAACTACTAAAGCTCAGCCAGGGGGATCTAAACCCTTTCTTCCGCCTAAATCTTCCCACTCCCTCCAAGGTCAGTACAGGCATAGACAGGGCAGGTTTTCAGGTCAGAGAGGACGCGGCCAGCAGAAGCCAGGTCAGGGCCAGTCATCAGCCAGCACCAGCCAGCCGGCAAAGCGTCCAGCACCACCAACCCCACCATCAAAAAACTAAAGTCTCTCTCACTCCCGGTGCCAACTTTAAGGCCGGTGGACCCGAGGGTAGTACAGCCGGCGAACCCTTGTCTGCTAACTGGGTCGTTCCGAACATGTCACCAGGCATGGCCATTAAACACTTGGGCACGGATGGTGGCTCGCAAAGGCATCACTTGGCGGTGGCTCCGGCGACCTCGCTTACGTCAGCCGACAACGGCGAATTTTGTTTCTGTAGAGGTGGAGTCACTGGTCCAGGAAATGATTGTCAAGAATGTCATCATCCCGGTCCCCCCAAATTACCCTGTATTCACGTCCAAACTATTTTTGGTTCCCAAAAGGGACAGTGTTCAGATGAGGCCGGTCGTAGACCTGTCTTACCTGAACCTTCACATTCACAACGAATCTTTCAGAATGTTAACAGTACACCAAATCAGGCTAACACTTCCGCCGGGAGGTTGGATGTGCTCACTAGACCTGACAGACGCCTATTGGCACGTATCGGTCAACAAAAGATTTCAAAGATTTTTGGCCTTAAGGATC
>JBAKBP010018243.1:0-47143 GCA_037953745.1 Lithodes maja
CCACAACTATCACCATCAACCTTTTACCCACCACCAACTACCACATCAATCTCTTACCACCACCATCAACCTCTTACCACCACCACAACTACCACCATCAATGTTTTAGCACCACCACAACTACCACCATCAACCTCTTAGCACCACCACAACTATCACCATCACCTCTCACCACCACCACAACTACCTCCATCAATCTCTTACCATCACAACAACTACGACCATCAACTTCCTACCACCATCAATCTCTTACCACCACCACAACTACCACCATCAACCTCTCACCACCACCTCAACTATCACCATCAATCTCTCACCACTACTACCACCATCAACTCTTACCACCACCAAGCTCTTACCCCACCACAACTACCACCATCAATCTCTTACCATCACCACAACTACCACCATCAATCTCTTACCATCACCACAACTACCACCATCATCCTCTTACCACCACCATCAACCTCTTATCACCACCACAACTACCACCATCAACCTCTTACCACCACCACAAGTACCACCAACCTCTTACCACCATCAACCTCTTACCACCACCACAACTACCACCATCAACCTCTTACCACCACCACAACTACCACCATCAACCTCTTACCACCACCACAACTACCACCATCAACCTCTTACCACCACCACAAATACCACAATCAACCTCTTACCACCACCACAACTACCACCTCAGCCTCTTACCACCACCACAACTACCACCATCAGCCTCTTACCATCACCACAACTACCATCAGCCTCTTACCACCACCACAACTACCACCATCAGCCTCTTATCACCACCACAACTACCACCATCAATTCCTCTTACCACCACCACCATCAACCTCTTACCACCACCACAACTACCACCATCAGCCTCTTACCATCACCACAACTACCACCACCACAACTACCACCACCACAACTACCACCACCATCACCACAACTACCACCATCAACCTCTTTCCACCACCACAACTACCAGCATCAACCTTATCCCACCACCACAACTACCACCATCAACCTTTTACCACCACCACAACTACCACCATCAACCTTTTACCACCACCACAACAGATACCACCATCAACCTTTTTACCACCACCACAACTATCACCATCAACCTTTTACCACCACCACAACTACCACCATCAATCTCTTACCACCACCATCAACCTCTTACCACCACCACAACTACCACCATCAATGTTTTAGCACCACCACAACTATCACCATCAACCTCTCACCACCACCACAACTACCTCCATCAATCTCTTACCATCACAACTACGACCATCAACTTCCTACCACCATCAATCTCTTACCACCACCACAACTACCACCATCAACCTCTCACCACCACCTCAACTATCACCATCAATCTCTCCACCACTACTACCACCATCAACCTCTTACCCCCACCACAACTACCACCATCAACCTCTTACCATCACCACAACTACCACCATCAATCTCTTACCATCACCACAACTACCACCATCATCCTCTTACCACCACCATCAACCTCTTATCACCACCACAACTACCACCATCAACCTCTTACCACCACCACAAGTACCACCAACCTCTTACCACCACCACAACTACCACCATCAACCTCTTACCACCACCACAACTACCACCATCAACCTCTTACCACCACCACAACTACCACCATCAACCTCTTACCACCACCACCACAAATACCACAATCAACCTCTCACCACCACCACAACTACCACCTTCAGCCTCTTACCACCACCACAACTACCACCATCAGCTCTTACCATCAGCCTCTTACCACCACCACAACTACCACCATCAGCCTCTTATCACCACCACAACTACCACCATCAATTCCTCTTACCACCTCCACCATCAACCTCTTACCACCACCACAACTACCACCATCAGCCTCTTACCATCACCACAACTACCACCACCATCAATATCTTACCATCACCACAACTACCACCATCAGTCGCTTACCACCACCAATCTCTTACCACTACTACAACTACCACCATCAACCTCTTACCACCACCACAACTACCACCATCAACCTCTTACCACCACCACAACCTCTTACCTCCACCACAACTACCACCTTCAGCCTCTTACCATCACCACAACTACCACCATCAGCCTCTTACCATCACCACAACTACCACCATCAGCCTCTTACCTCCACCACAACTACCACCATCAACCTCTTACCACCACCACAACACCCACCATCAGCCTCTTACCACCACAACAACTACCACCTTCAGCCTCTTACCATCACCACAAGTAGCAACATAGGTCTCTAACCCGCGCGAGAAAAGTTTCAAATACCCATTAACGTTAGCAAATGTTAAATGTTGCATGTTGGTACAAAACACATTATGATTATGATTACCAAATGCCAACCAATAATAGCACACTCTCAAGGTTAAATAGCTCGCGATAATAATTTACAAAAACCTAAAAACCTCAGAGCAATTTGCAGTTGCAGCAAATAAGAGGACTTTTACTTATAAACGGAATTTTGTTGTGCCGGTACTCAAAAGTCAAAAGATGGCATTTCCTGATTCTATTTCCGATACGGCTTTTTAGCTGGAAGGTGGGGAGAGAGCCTTCTACTTTACTATAAACTGACCCTGTTTATAGTATTATTAAGGCCGGACCACCTAGTATGAACCGGAAGTTCTGTGTGGTCTGAGTATCTGTGTAACTCTGTGTAACTCTCAGTTGATGTTCCCTCTCTCCAATTCAATATCTCCTTTGAGCTCTCCCAATACGCTGCCTGATACGCCTCTTCTCTTCCCCTTTCCATTCCTCTTCTCGCCTCTCATATCTCTTCATTCCATAACGTTACTCTTATTTTCTCTCTGTACACTCACATCAAAGGTGGTGTCGCATAACTTCCAATTAATTTATTATATTGGTTTGACACAATAATAAGTCAGAACCACACTGAACAAACATTGACTATTACAGATTTGTTTATGGTTTGTTATGGATATTCATCTACATACAACTAGACAGATAACTAGGGTCCAGATTATAGAGAGAGAACACGACATTTTTTGTTCTTGACTCTACATGTCTAATTTTGCTAGATTTACTGTATCACTGATGTTGTTATATACAAATGAAATGTATTCCAACTTCCAATATGTTGGACTGTATATACAAGCTAGTAAGTCAAGTTTTCTTTTCTTTTCTTTTCTTTTCTCTCCTCTCTCTCTCTCTCTCTCTCTCTCTCTCTCTCTCTCTCTCTCTCTCTCTCTCTCTCTCTGATATTTCCCCAAGGATCCTCTGCATTATTATCGCCTCCAAGCAACTTTGGCCAAAGACATAACAATCAGATTACTCAAAGGAGAGAGAGAGAGAGAGAGAGAGAGAGTGATAGAGTGAGAGATGTAAAAGGGTAGTGATAGAAAGGAAAACATAATTATGATTGTATTATTGGGAAATATATTTATATAACTAAAGTCTATCGTGTATGAATTTGAATTGCACAGCTAATTACATTTACACATTCGTTGAACTTGCACATTCATGTATTTCGCAAATATGTCTGGGTGAACTGATTTTTGCACATACATGTATTTACATAAAATATAATATACCATATACAAATATAAACATAATTTCATGATTAAGACTAAGTAGATTATTTTTTTGTAGGTGGCTTGCAATAGTAACTTTAAGTGTGACTAGCAAGAATAATGTGTATTGTATCTTAATGGTGATAATGTTATCTTTATTTCAGGCGGGTGTGTATTGAATATATATATATATATATTCTATATGCTCAGGCCCAATCCACACCTTTCCTTTTTTTTTTCCCCTATTTTATTTTTATTTTTTTGTATTTCCAAGATATATATATATGTTGCGGCCTTTTTGAAAAGTGGCCTTTTTGCGAAATGACCGGGAGCTTTGCAAAATGACCAAAAACCTAGCCTTTTGTAAAATGACACTTAATGTCTGGCCCATTTGCAAAATGTCCAGCATATTGTCCTTTTTGTAAAATTACCTGTGCCCTTTTGCAATATGACACCAAAACGTTTAACCTAAGCTAACCTAACCTAACCTAACCTAAAATGTTAGGTTAGGTTAGGTTAGGTTAGACGTTTGGTGTCATTTTGCAAAAGGGCACAGGTAATTTTACAAAAAGGCCAATATGCTGGACATTTTGCAAATGGGCCAAACATTAAGTGTCATTTTACAAAAAGGCTAGGTTTTTGGTCATTTTGCAAAGTTCCCGGTCATTTTGCAAAAAGGCCACTTTTTCAAAAAGACCATAACATATAATATATATATATATGGGCATAACTTTGGGAAATGATAAAGCAAGGTATTCTAAGCCTAACATGTTCTATAACAAAAAGTCCAAATCTCAACCGTTACAAAGATATTGAAGGTTTTATGTAGTGTCCTCCCCCGCCTCACTGTAATGGGCTCTTCCATGTCAGATAGTTTCCAACTAGTCCAAAGTCAGCTAATCTATCTATAATCATTTTGCAACTTATAGAATTATAATATCTTTAAAATAACATGGTAGAATAATTGCAGTTAGGTGGAGGTGTGGTAGGTACTAGGACAGCTAGGCCACCCTTATGGGGAATTACTTAAGAAAATGCAATTTTTCTACATGCAAAGTCTCCTTACTGGTTGAGGATTATTTCTTATAGAACATTTTAGGCTTAGAATATTTTGTTTTACCATTTCCCAAAGTTATGCCCTTTCCTCCTGGGACACCCTGTATATATGTATATATATATATATATTCTGACATACGGAGCCCTGTATGTTAATTTAAGAGTTAGAATTAGAGTTGAAGGAGCCGCACTACCCAAACGGTGAAGCAGTGGGGAAACTACCTCGCCCGCATACCTGCAAACTAGCCTTCACACCTGCGTGCGTCATAGGGGACCCTGCAAACTACTTGATGACCGATGCTATGACGTATGTTCGACGCCAGGAGCTGTGATTGGACCAGGCACCTGTTATGCGACTCGAGGAGCTGTGATTGGACCAGGCACCTGCTATGCAACTCAAGGAGCTATGATAGGGGCGCGCACCATCACTCGCCTCCTGATTCGTTCCTACACCATCATTGTTTGGTATATAAGACCCGAGTTGTGGGCATTCAAATCAGCCTCATTTGGAGTTGGGGAAGGTGAACTTGCAGCTGGAGGAAGACGGGGTGAAGTATTATAATGGGATTGTGACTGTCAGTCAGATTATATAAATGTGTGTTAAGTGTGTTCGGTGTAAACACTTACGTTATGTTGGTTAGTGAGATATGTGATTGGGAATTAACGTGAACGCTACTATTATGTGTTTAACTATTTGATTGCGAATTAACGTTAACGCTACTATTATTGTGTACTTAACTATTTGATTGCGAAGTAACGTTAACGCTATTATTATGTACTTAACTATTTCAGTTGACTAACTTGTGGACTAAAGCAACTCTTTAAGTAATTGGGTTATGATGAAAGTAATACTATTGTTTTATATTAATACTTACGAGTTCTTTCATTTTCTTTGAATTAAGCTTACATTGCTTAACGGTGCTTAGTACGGTGATGTTATTGTCTCATATTAGTAATATCGCCTTAGACTAACATGGCTGTGTTAATATTACTTCTAGTGATTTCCTAAGCTGAAGAAAATTCTTTTGCTTCAAAATATTATATTTTGCTTTTCATATTATTTGAGTGAGACCTGAATCGAATCTATGAAGCGATCCTGTAACTTTATTTACTCATAATCAAACCTCAATGTTACGTGGTTAAGAAATACATTTAACTAATTATTAAATATATATCTAACTTTTTATGTGACTTTGATATTAATCCTGATGATAATAATAATATAATACTATTAACGTCAGACAAGAACCAAGAATGATTACATTAAATATAAATAAAAGGACATAAGAAAACTATCTATTCATTTCAAAAAGGGTAAGAGACGGAAATATTCTTACTTTAATATTTATCTTTCAAGACTTTTTATAGAATTTATAGTCCTTCTTTAGCTATAACTTATTCGGTTCATAACCATAGCCTACAAAGCTTCGGTTAAATAATAATTCTTTATAAATACTACATGACTTTAATTAGTTTCAGTATGTTTCATAATTAAAGAGTATCAGTCAATAAAGGATACTAAGTTCTAAGATCCAAAAGGAAAGGAAGCAACAACAGGAAATTATTTTATTAGATTTTACTTTTGTTTTGCCTTCAGCTGACTGATCCCTTAATATATATCTCTGTGCTATCTAGATTCATCAAGTTAACCACTTGAGGATCAAGATACGTAACAATATATATATATATATATATATATATATAGATAGACTAAATCACAAATACGTGTGATCACATTAAGTAGTAAACCTCACAGGAACAATTAAACATTGTAACACCAAGCTTTCGTCTATTCTCTCAAGAACATCTTCGGGGTAATACAAGCATACAGTGGAAGTCAGAGGCTTAAATACCCCTTCTATATCATGTGTGAGATGCTAACTAGTATACAGTATATTCACATAATTATATAAACCCTGAATAATTCAGGGTGTCAAGGGTGCCTGGGGTGTCTGTGAGGTGCTTTGCTGGGTTTGCACCACATACATATTGAAATGTCGGGTTGGTATTACAACTCGACTTTGTATAATCTCGTTGACAATCCTGTAATAGGATATCGTGAGATAGAATATGCTCGACAGGGTCACGTCTAGCTTTATAAATCTTACATTAACTCTTCACAACAAGGCACCATTCATATAATAAGAACACAGGTTACTTTACACTCTAATTTATTGAATGGCATAGAATAATAACTCCACTCTAAAGATCTGTCATATATGGCAGACGATAAAGGAAAATCAGTGAAGTATCAAATATAGAATAGTCTATTATGATAACTTAAATATTATTAGTCATGTTACACACACACAGTATCAGTAATATGAATATGCAGGACAAATAAGTTTACACAATCATGTACACAGTAATTAAAAAAGATGATAACACGTATGTGAGCGTAGCGTCGAACGTGAAGATTTCTGGCATAAATCGTACCGGCCTGGGAAAGCGTTCACGGGCGCGGTGCGGTGAGCGGCTATCAAGTGGATTAACTAAGGGTCACACAGGTAAGGTAAACAGGTGTAGTGCGTTCGACCCTAGGTCAGATGGACTGCTTATTTGTAAACTCACAATTTTCTTTAGTGCGATTATAAAGCACAGATGAAAGTTAGAGATACACTAAGGATCTTAGAGGCAAGGTAGTTTAAATTAGAACTAAATTGTGTAAGCGGTTTTGTGAAAGAATCAGCACACGAGGTACGAAAAATAATTTTAGACCGGGTATGAGATCAATTGACACGTATATAAAATTCAAATTCAAATTTAGGTTAATGAATCACTATAACAAGGTTTTGGAATTAATGCAAATTAATATAAAAAGAGGAAAATACACTCAATTAAAATGCGACTGGAAATCACAGTAAATTAGAATTAGAATGAACTCGGAATAAAAAGGGGCATACACGACGAAGTTGTACTGGGTAAAATACTACGATAGTAGTATGACAAGGAAATATGAATACATTGGCAAATCCGTAACAGGCAATACGTGAATCAAATATATGAAGTAAAGCGGATTACATAACACAAGATGTAATTAAATATTTACCGTTATAATAGTAAATTAAATGAAGAATGGGTCCCTAAAATAATATGGTGACATAAATAAAATATAACTTGAATAAGAGTTACTATAAAGGTGTGAAAAAATAACTAACAAGCCGCACACATAGATTAGATTAATTCACAAGCACTGTATAAACTAGATAGCTCGAATAATAGAATTAAGGTTAACTCAACGGGGGGTTCTTGACTTTTCAATATGGAAAGATAGATAGATTAAAATTTGGGCATAGGTCCTAGGTAAATGGTGGTAAAATAGGGAATATCTTCACGGTATACGCTTTCACCTCAACTTGGATACACAAGAGAATCAATAACATATAAAGGTGAAATCTGAGAGTATTCCGTTTTAAGCCTGGATCGAGATAAGTTTATATAATGGGTGAACACTTAATGATTATTAATAACACGATAAAGAGTACACTTCAAAGGATACACGGAGCAATATCTGGTACTATGAATTCACTTTTACAGATCAAGATTTATGGGAGGACAAATGAAATGTAACGTGTACACAGATAGGTAATAGCATAATTAATTGGCACAGATCCTTGATACAGATCAACTTATTAACACTTCCGGAATACTCCACTCGCATATTCTACCTTACCTTCAACAATAGCCACCAATCGAGATGCGCAGAAACACTTAGGATAGCGTGGGGGAGCAGAAGGGCCAAGTCCGAGGGTCGGGGCGTCGTAGAGCTCCGGGCACGGCGGCTGGACGTCAGGGGACCACTTCGTCAGGAGTCCAAGGGCAGGGGGGCGCAGGACAGTGAGCACCTTCTCTCTCGGGGAGTGAACGGCTCTCGGACAGTATAATCCGGACAGAGCGCTAGGGTGAACGACTCCCGGACAATATAATCCAGACGGAGCGCTAGTAGGTGGGTAATACTCCCGGACAATATAATCCGGACGGAGCAAGCCTACTGAGTGCGAACTGACTTCCTGTAGTTTCAGTCAGGCTATATTTGGGGTATTTCTCTTGGTCAGGTTGCATGATCTTGCATTAACAGGGGCATAGTAAATACATAAAAAATGGCTATGTTGAGGATATTAGATACATGAAAAATATATTATGGTGCTTAATGACATCGCACTGAGGTTCTCGTCCTTTTGATCTCTGTTTCTTACTTATACTATCTAGCCTGATGATGTAATTCGTGATTTTCTGTTCACTAATTATTTTGGCTATTGGGATTGTTTATGTAATGATTTTCTTCCGTGGGACTTCCTATCACCATTTCGCTTTCCTTCTTGCATGGCAGCTTCTCGAGGGTGAAGGGGCCCACAGATTTAAATATTCCCAGGGCTCTTTATGCTTAGCTTGCATAAACACTTTTTCATATAAATTGTTACTGTAGTGAGTTAAATTAATTTGGTTTAAGCTTGTTTACATACCGTATTATTTGTGTTCATCATATACACGCTGATTAGGAATGGTTTGAAGACGACCTCCAATTACTATTTGCATAAAAGTCAATAACTATATTATTAGGCGATTCCACTGATTGAACAATACCAATACTCAAACGCACACAAGGTAAGAGTGTGTAGTATTGGTAATAACTGCATGTATTCTCTGACAAACCCTCCCCCACTCTCAGTCATCGTCTGGTTTATCCCATATTATAATATACCGTTGGGAAGAAATAGATGTAAACACTTGACAATATTATGGACAAATGTCTTGGCCTTTTCTCATATATTAACATACCCGTGAACAAAATAATTAACATAAATAAAGTATCCTACATAATGAAGGAATGTAGACTTCATATAAACACACACTGTCATGTACACAACAATTGAAATAAACCACCCATTATCACAGCCTGATTAAAAGCAAAGTAAGAATCCCGGGGTACAGTACGTGACAGACGGTCTTATTCTGTGAAGTCTGAAATCCTGGAGGAGTGTTAAGCTCCATGGAGCGAGAGGGGAGGGTCATTATTGAATAATGGTGGATCAGTACTGGTTTATGGTGCCATTATACTTTAGTCCCTCCACACCTCGTTCACTCTCGACCATTATGTCTGATCTTTTATTTTAACACAGGTTTCTGCTTCTGCTACTCTCTCTCTATTTTTTGGTCATTCACTGGATTACCACGGATTGATCTCTCCTCTCTGTGTCTATAGACGGGTTATAGTGGACGTTCCTGGGTGAACACCACTATATACTAACTGAAATCGACCTCTAACGCAGCAAGTTCCAGGTAGAAAAACGCATAATACTTTGAAGCGACTAAGGGTTCGTAGAGAAGTGTACTATATAGTCATTAGACTGATGATGGGTTGATTGACAGCATATATATATACAGTATCATATATATATTTATATACTGTATATATACTGTATATATATATATATATATACATATATATATATATATATATATATATATATAAAGTACCCTAAATAACTTTTGGTATCTTACATAAGCTTCTTAAGCTGAATATAAACATCTAAATATAGCACGACTAACGTGAAGAACATGTCATTTGCTGCACTGTAGAAATATAGGATATAAAAAGTATATCAATTAACTGTGTAGATTGATAGTGATATATCTGTATAATTATATTACTTCCTCCCCCCCCCCCCTCTCTCTCTCTCTCTCTTTATTTCTCGTCTCCTCCTTCCCTCCTTTACTGTTATTCTTTATTTTGTATCGCCTCTCTTTCCCTCATACATTCCTCTACAACCTCTGTGCACCATGTTCATAATTATTATCATATCCTTCCTTTTAGTTGTTTGTTTATAGTGTTTCCTTCCTTCCTCTTCCCGTACCGACTCTCCCCATGATATGGCTGTTATGTGTGACCTTCGTCTTCCGAGTTGCATTTTTGTTTCTGTATTTGTATTGTTTGGTTATACTTGTATAGTACATTTAGGCATTAGGCCTAATCCATCTGTTCAGACCAGCATCGCGAGCAACGTATGCATTCATTATCACATAAACCCGTGTGTACATATAGAAATGTTACAAATAACACCCGGATACGAACCCAATATTGCATTCACAACTTAGTCATTTGTTTATTATTTGTCTTGCAATTATCGCCTCATAATGAGGACCTAAAACAATTTATCTTTCCACAACGCCCATAAGGATGGTAGATATCTTTAAGTCATGTAGGCGCTTTCTGAATAGTCCTTCTGTTAGTACACTGTTTGCAGCCTTACCAATCTCTCTCTGTCTCTCTGTCTCTTCTGTATTTTTATCGAGCAACATTTTATATTTGAATCCTTTATCCCTTTATAAAACCGTTGTATTTGTTTTCTTCCAAACTCCCTTTCATATAAATATATTTCACTCTTTTAAACCTTTCACTCCATTTCTTGTTTTCCTCTTCCTTTTGTATACCTCTGTTCGTCTCTACTTTCTTCTTTTCAGCATGCCCCTATCCTGTTCCATAAAACTTGTAGATCTTATTTATTACCAAAGGTCTTTTAACCCAACAAATGCCAACTGCTCTTTCACCCCCATCAACGCCCAGTGCGGGCTAATTATTTTTTTGTTTTACTTTCAATTCCTTAAAAATTGTGAAAAAGGTGTAAAAATAAGGTAATTAACAATAAAAGTGCTCACCTTGACTGTTTCGGACGATGGTAGGGTATATTTGCTCCGAGGCTTGCAGCGAAACTCAGGGCCATCTAACTGAAATTAGCAAATTCTGATATTACTTCCTTGGGATACTCATACGCTGTATTTGTTTAGTATATCGTAAGTATGATGTCAATGTATCTTCAGAATCACTATAGCTACAATTGGACATCTCATAAAGCCTGTTTGTGATATTTGAAGAGTGGGCCAAACCTTCATGAAAAGGCATGGACATATTTGCTGACTCCTCAATAGGTTACTCATACATATGAGTATGCCACCATAATCAGCATATATATAATTTGGATTATCATAAACCTTTGTATGCATGTCTGGAATGTGTACAATATTTTTCAAAAGTTGTGAACAAAATATGTTGTTTCACAAGCAGTCGCCCAGGGTGCTCATGTGCGAGTATTTTGTAATGTTAATTTGTTGTATTTTGTAATGTTAATTTGTTGTATTTTGTAATGTTAATTTGTTGTATTTTGTAATGTTAATTTGTTGTATTTTGTAATGTTAATTTGTTGTATTTTTGTATTCTTTTTGTTTTTGGGGGGAAGGGGAACGTAGCACTGGAGCGCTGCTACACAGTGATGTAGACAGGATTTGTCTATTTATAGTAATAATATTGAAGTGACCTTTTGAAGTAGCGACTGTATACTGTAGGTCTATCTATCTATCTATTGCCTGACGCCGTAAGGGGTGGCCACGAACGAACCGCCCCCATGCACCTCTGTCCCCAGTCAGTCGACGCCCCTCCCCCCAACCAGCACCGCCTTCGTTCATGTAGTTCCTCACTCCATCCTTCCACCTCATATTCGGTCTACCTCTCCCCCTCTGTCCCTCCACCTCGCTCTCGTACACCCTCTTAGTCATTCTCTCGCTTTCCATACGTTCCATATGGCCGAACCATCTCAAGTTGTTCCTTTTCACACTTTCCAGCACATCTACCTCCACACCACACCTCCTTCTTACTTCCTCATTAGTCTGTCTATCCCTCCATGTAACTCCGCACGCACTCCTTAAGTAATTCATTTCCACTGCTCTCACTCTTGGTCTGAGTCTCTCAACCAACGTCCACTGCAGGTGTAGGTGTATACTGTAGGTGCGGTGCTGTATACTGTATGTACGGTGGCGACACTCACAAGGTTACGTAATTGTACATATTTCGCCCCCCTTTCAAAATCAATCCTTCCTTCTTCTTTTGCATTCACCATTTTATCTTCCTTCCTTCAAGTACTCATCCTTTCAGTTTTTATTCCTTCATTACTTGCTTCCATCTACTCTGTCTGTCAACTTTTCTATTAGTTTTTTCTGGTTCCATGATATATAAACCATCTCCCTTCATGCCTTTCAAATATCTCGTCAAAGAAAGACAGCAGAGTGGTTGGAGGTCGATATTACAATCATGTCCTTGTAGAATTCTTAAACAGTACGATAATATAGTATACATTTAACACGATACGGATACCACTTCAACCGACGAAGGCGTAAAAACACAAACACAGCCATTGTTATCAAATGAATAGTAACTATACTGTATATGGGTTGAACTAAAGGTATTAACCGATACCAAGTCTGCTGACAAATTGCTTGTTGAACTAGTATTAGCAGGTAATGTATGTATAATGTGTGACGCACCCAGTGCGTGGCAACGCAACCCGATTGTACTCCTTGGTACTCCACTGTACCGCCACTGTGTGGTACCGCTGTACCGCTGTACCGTGCTGGCTGCTTATATTGAGTGTGACAACGTATAACTATGTTCTTTGTATCTCTGCAAAGGTCTCGTCATGTGCTAACCAGTGGTGGGTTTTGTTTTAAGCCATGTCGAGACCTTCTATTTAATATGTAGTATCAATAGAGAAGTTGATAGATAAGACAATGGGAGTTCAGAGAGAGAGAGTGAGTTAGTTTTCAGAGCGAGAGGGTAGCAACGCGCCACGCTGCCGGAGTGGTGGTTGCCAGACGTATGGACCGGTTGGCAGCCTTGCGCTTATAGCTAGGTGCGACAGGGTTGGTAGTCCATTGCCGCCTGCCTATGCTGCCTGGGCTGCCCATGTTGTCGTGCTGCACATTGTCTGGAGGCTCGCTGTGTGTTCCATGATCAGGTTGCCTAGAACCTTTGAGATTCTAACATCCCTTGCCCTCTCTCCCGACTTCTCACGGTTGCACTCTTTCTCTCTGACGACATTACTCTCATTTCATTCTTCTCTCTATTTAAATGCATAACCTTCCCTTGAGGTCCTAAAGGAGTTTCAGCACTCACCTCTCGTATTACTCTTAGGACAAGCATATATTTACATGTATTAGATTTAAGGGGTTAATGTGAACAGCGATCTTCTTGATGAGGATAGTTGGTGAACGTTCTACATGTTCACGAGTTATATGCCCAGCTCATCATCCAATTTGTGACTAGACTAGTGCCATGTGTAAGAGCCCGACCATGCCCAGGAGTTGTCTGTAGAGGGGCGAGGACTTAGCCTTGATTTGCCTACCGAGCCAGGAGCGAGTGCAGTACCAGAGACTACAGCTCGCTCGTAGTGCCGGTATAGTAGAGTAACGTAATTTATCTGTCCTTGTGTTCTCTGCAGTCTTTTCCTGGGTTCTCGCTTTCGGTGCTGGGACTCGTTGTTCCTGTGACTTGGCCTGCTAGCTAGAACACATGGGGATGATGAGTGGGTTATATCTTTATTTTACTATGCATTGCAGCTCTCTTTAAGTTTATGTATATAACACTTTACAATACACATTACTCACACACAAGACAACACTATTAATACTTTCATGTATCAATTAACTGCACTGTCGTTTTGCTGCTGTGTCCGGAGTTCCGTTGCGTAGGGCGCATACGGACTCAGAGGGGAGACAGAGTGAGAGAAGCGAAGTAGCCTATGCGGTAGTAGGCTACCGGCGCAGTACTGTTGCCTGCAACCTTTTAGTTATTCCAAGTATAGATTCATTATTATAATAAGTGACTACTATTTATGTTCCTTCCATGTGTATTATTAGGTATCTACTGGATCATGAACATCTTGTATGCTACATGCTAGTGCATGTTAGTAGGGGACAGTTATTCTAGTGCACGCGCTTTCAAGTAGGCGTGTACATTTGTCATTTAGGATTTCACTGTCATACCTTTAGCCTGCTTCTATTCTACATTATTAGAGGCTTAATATTAACGTAGTTTCTTGAGTATTGCATTTCTTTAGTAATAACGTAACCTATAAATGTCTGAGGGAGTTTAGCCTCATAGCCTACCCCTGTTGTACACTTTCGCCGAGTTAAGGTACCTCGTTACCATAGACGATAACTCTGTAGGGCGTTGGTGCTTTTGTTGTCTGGAGCATATAGTATTTGGGACTGGAATCGAGCGTGTCGTTGTCACATAAGCCATTTCTGTCCTACGATCAAGAATCCCGAATATGTATTGCCGATCCAGCCGTAACAAATGATAGATGCTATTATCCTTTCTGTCTGTCATGCACATATCACACACACACACACACACACATACACACACACGTTAAATGCCATGCCATTACTACAGACAGACTAATAACATAACTTGTAAACACATTTTAGCAGGCAGCGACATACCCTAGCGCACAGTGATAAGGACACACACTCACACACACACACATGCATACACACACACACACACACAGCCCGTAGCCTACTAGGTAGAGCTGTCGTCTCACACACGAGGGGTCGGGGGTTCAATCCCCGGCCGGGCGGAGACAAATTGGGCTTGTCTCCTTTCATGTGTTAGCCTCAGTTCACCTAGCTGTAAATAGGTACCTGGAATAAGTGGACGACGTTGTGACGTCCCCTCTGGGGTTGGCAAAAATGGTACAAGGCGAGATGGGTATCATATGGTTCACCTAAGCTGATGGCTACCTAAGCCTTCGGGCGAGACGGTACCGTCTATAGTGAGATTGGTACCATACAGATCCACCCTAAGCCTTCGTTTCCGATGTCGCCAATTGGCTAAAATACAGACTACACACACATCCACAGCCATTCCAACAGTACATAAAACACTTAACATGCATTTCACACAATACATTCCCAGTTAAGGAGGCGCGATAATAATGAGCTTAGCTCGCATTGCGTGGATTCCCCTTGACGAACAAGTAACTGAGTAACTGAGTAACACACGTTAAATACCATGCCATTACTACAGGCAGAATAATAACAGAGCAACTTGTAAACACATTTTGGCAGGCAACAACATATCCTAGCGCACAGTGATAAGGACACACACACATACACACACACACACACACACATGCAAACACATAGAAGCACAAATAAGGACACAAACACCCACAGTAACACATAATAAGGACACCCCACATCATACACGGTAAGGGACTGTAGCACTGGGATGGATCACTTAATGGCTCAACATATACAGTATGTAACTGAGAGAAGTGTTTTCCATCCAATTTCGACCTATGTATTAGGATCTGAGAGGTAATTAATTTTATGATAGATATATTATTAATGTCACTTAGTTTCTAAAACCTAGTAATATACAGTAAATATGCAGATTACGATCATAACGAGGGTTAATATACTGTATACAGACCTAATGATAAACATATTAGAAGGTCTATGATTATTGCCACACTTTGTAAAATTCTCTCTCTCTCTCTCTCTCTCTCTCTCTCTCTCTCTCTCTCTCTTTCTCTCTCTCTCTCTCTCTCTCTCTCTCTCACCAACACACACAGACACTAACATAACTTTCAGTGGTGATGGGCTGGTCTATCAGAGTGAGAACTGAGCAATCTCTGCCGTACCCATAGCTTACTCTGACTGTTCCTTTTACTTATATATTTTCTAGATCTCAAGTGACGGCGTCTCTAACGTGGATTGACCTCCCAATCTACCAAGATTGAAAGCCAAAGCGTCACATTTTTCCCTTGCCCCTCAACTTTCTCTTCATAATTGCTGAGGGACACAGGACCCTGGGTGGGGCTTTGGTTTCCTGGGCATTTCCGCACCCTCCTCAGCTCCCCGCCATGGAGTGGCTTCGGTCACCCAGGCTTTATTGTGGTCGGTGGGGAGGGTTCTGTGGGGGCGCTCGGTTATGGCCTTGGCCTTGCTCGGGGCCTTGGGGCTGTTCGGCCAGGCAGCTTGGGGAACAACAACAACAACAACATAACTTTCACCTCTCCCGTGCTGTGTGAGCGTAACTGTCACAATGCCTGGCTTGGTAAAGGTTATAGCTTCACGTGGCTGTTTTTGTTCTCCATCTCTTTTAATTAAGGTACTTTGGTCTGACAGTACCGGTAGTTATAAGAAAGTTTTATCAGAATATCTTCACCCCAAAATCGTCTACCTGTAGTGTAGAATCCGATACCAAAGCAAATACAGACTTGAAATGTTGTAAATATATAGTTACCATTGTAAGAATTGTGTTGCCATAAGCCTGTCACCTTCCTTCTAGCTGTCGATAAATAGTCCTAAAATGTTGCCGGCATGAAGTAACACACCAAGAGTTGCCGGAACAGTGCTCATGTTAATCCTAAATAAGACACCAAGAGAGAGAGAGAGAGAGAGAGAGAGAGAGAGAGAGAGAGAGAGGGAGAGAGAGAGAGAGAGCCGTACGAAATCATGTTTACTTAATTCTGGTTGACGTTGTTTTTGTGTTTGTCTTTCACAATTCGTATCACAATCAATAGTTCTTTTTGAGAACCTCTAAATAATATGTACAGTGTATGCAGCTTCGCCTGTTAAAGCAACCCAATGTTTTATATATATATATATATATATATATATATATATATATATATATATATATATATATATATATAGCTTAATACAGTGTTTCTTGCCATTTTAAGGGGATAAGATAATATAAGATAATAGATTTAAAGTAGGGAAAGGTCGAACAAGACTTTTGACCGTGACATTGCACAACACGCACATACTACCTGTACTATACAGTAAATTACAGTACACACTCACGCACACTACTCCATATAACTACACGGATAAATGTACGTACACAAGGAAGGACGAAATTATGTGCGTGTTAGGTGGTGTCACACACGCAGATTATTTCTAAGACATCCCAAAATAATAACCTACGATATGGCAAAACAAATAAAAAAATAAAAAAATGCACTGAAGGTAGAGAGAAACACGAGCATGGTCATACACACAACTGTCATGGGGTCATATCTTACAAAACTTGACAAGTAACATTTAATAAATAAAATACGTTATTTTTTATCACACAGGAAATTGCTGCACCAATATTGTTCTTAAGCAATTATATTATTCTTTATCTATACTCGTTATTTTCATACTGCCACCCAGTATGGGGAGCAGCAGGAATAAACAAAATACAAGTTGAAATCATTAAAATACCGCAGAAAATATTATATTAACAATTACATATTTCTTTAGGAACGCTAGGTAATAATTCGTTAGGTAATTAAAACCAGACTATATGAATATTCACTGCAGTTCTATATTAGTATATAAATAATCCTACTGGGGAGAGATTGTTGGCGCCAATCGAGCAGGGCAGTACCCAGGGGAGGTCACACAGGCATATGATAAAGAGGTGCTGGAACTCCTGTTTCATATCTGGTTTACCCTCACTGTTTCTATTTGTGCCTCACCTACACATAAAGTAATCCAGTGAACTCTCATAAACTCCGCCTCCTCCTATTTATATCACTACAATTAATTAACACCACACTTCTTTCCAACACACCAACATTACCTCTAACGTCCCTTGATTTTGGCTCTCTATCACTCTTTCAACCTTGGAGGAGACACTTTTTACATGCAGCTTTGCCCTGTCTTCTTCATCCACATAGACACAAATAAGAATAGTACCCGGTAATCCAGTTATGTTTAGGTATCGCACAAATAATAGGTATGATGTACGGAATTACAACCCCTTCGACATTTCACTAATGACCACAAAGACATCCCAAACGTCAATAAAATACCATTGCGTAAAGGTTTGGCACTTTCTACCTCACGACATTCACGATATAACCTCCACTTCTAGTTATAAGATGTCTCTCAGGTCTTACCTCTTATCCAAGTATTAATAGTGTTATTTAACATGAACATATATATATATATATAATTATCTACAATATAACGGTGTCATAATGAGTACATGTGATGTTTTATGTTTGAGATTATTTGGGATATAATTGGGATAACCATGTACTGTATAGTCCTAATTAAATCCATATCTCATATTGTGGCTAAATCATATTAAAAGGTTCAAGTTATTCACAATGTATCTTAAAGTGAGTTCATCACATAAGGTTCAGCCACATATGTTTTTGTAAATCCTTCGTACTTATTGTATGCATTTCTAGATAAAAACACTATTTCAATTTCAAATTTCAATTGCACGACAGACCCACACAGGTATACAAACGTACAGGCAACAAATAATTAGTCTACACATGATTTAACACAAACATCGTCAAACACAACATTGTTTCAAATGCCCTTAGCTTCCGACAGAAAAAAATCTACTTGAAATATACACCATAAGCAAACACATTTTACAAGATTATATATATACGGTATATATATAAAGTGAAACAGATAGTAATTTAAAACTAAATAATTTATTAAAACCACGCTCCGTCAAAAAAATTATCAACAATACATAGGCATACGTTGAAGGACATCAAATGCAGACACACTTTCGTAAATATACAGTATATGTTATATCAACGAAGCAGCAAAGGAGCACACATACAATATACACATATACTCACACACACATATAATCCCCTCCCCTCCAAACGCAAAGCACACATAAACACGTAGCAAAATATCAAAGTATGCATAGTTAGAGACAATTCAGTGTCCCGACAATCACGCAGACACTGACATGCTCACACATATATAATCATATTAAAGCACACACACACGCACACACAAACACACACAGCACCAAAGAGACCACAAACAAACAGTAAACAGAACCATTCCACCAACACTATGCACCGATAAAGTAATACAGCACGACTTTGGTGGGTAGTGAGCGACTGTAGTAAAACAGTCTGAAACTCTATTGTATCTAGGCCAATTGGTAATGGTAGGTTGGCTCTGTGGGGTGAATATTCTCACTCATACCCTCACTCACACACACTCACTCCCCCCCCCACCTCTCTCTCTCTCTCTTTGTCATTGTAAGCATGCATATGATTGTGTGTGCGTGAATGATTGTAAGGTGCTTTTTTGTTAGGCATATATGTATGTATGCATAAATAGTTATGTGTAAGTGTGTGTATTGTGCTTGCGCTTGTGAATATGTGCGAATGTGTGTGTGTGTCAATGTGTGTTGTGTGTGTGTGCCTGTGTGTGGATCAAGGTGAGTAGTACAGTTTGGGGTGGGTTTACATTAAGCTACGCTTTACCATTAACATCACACTGTATAACCTTTGGTGGATAATGTGGATGAGTTGTTGTTGTTGTTGCTCTTCCCCAGGCTGTCTGGCCGAGCAGCCCCAACGTCCCGAGCAAGACCAAAGCCATAACCGAGCGCCCTCACAAAACCCTCCTTCCTTACTACTAAAAAAGCTCAGGTGACCGAAGCCACTCCAAGGCGGGGAGCTGAGGAGGGCGCAGAAATTCCCGGGAAACCAAAGCCCCACCCAAGGCTCTCTGCCCCTCAGCAGTTATGAAGGGAAACTTGAGGGGCAAAGGAAAAATGTGACGCTTTGGCTCCCACTTCAGCCAACCTCTAGGTTGGCAGTAGGGAGATCAATCCACGGAAGAGACGCCGTCAATTGAGATCTAGAAAATATATAAGTAAAAGGAACAGTCAGAGTAAGCTATGGATATGGCAGAGAACGCTCAGCTCTCACTCTGATAGACCAGCCCATCACCCCATGACTAAAACCCAATCCTCTAAGCATCAGCTAGGAAAGGCCCTAGAAAGCCACCTTTGGCGGGGGGATAGCTCCCCTATTTCAACTCCTTTCGGGGCTGGGACATGGGTGAGTTATCCAGCCTGGTAATAATAATAATAATAATAATAATAATCATCTGGTTACTTATATAGCGCCCGTTCTCCTCCTTCGAGGATTCACAAGCACTTAGGGTACACAGGAGATACACAATATTAACCAGGTTACCACAGTGTACTTCCCTGGATGTGACATCACAAGTGTTCAATAACTCCTGCTAGGTCAACAGAGGCATAGGGTGCAGGATGACTGCCCACTTCACTATGTCCGGGAATCTTACCTATGACATTTGTATTGTAAGTCGAGTTCGATACCATTGCGCACATTCTCTCTCTCTCTCTCTCATTATATATATATATATATATATATATATATATATATATATATATATACACTATACAGGGTTATTCAAGACTGTACCGACAACATTTTAGGGAAAATTCTGTAAATTAAATTAAGCATAATTTCTTACATGAGTTATTGCCTGAAAATACATGGCTATTTAAAAATATGTTATTGAAGTAAAAATAGGATACACAGCCAAAACCATTCCTACGATATTGTAGCCGACAAACTGAACACTACTCCTACTCTTTCACTGAACCCTGGACGATCTAGCTAATTGTTTTGAAGCATTACATGCAAGGTGAACATACTAAATTAATCTTTGTTTTCAGGGTAGCCAAGAGCGAATGTTGGCTTTAATACGTATGGTAATTTTCGTAACCCACGTTGTAAGTAAGTTGAAACAATAGCTAAAAGTGAGCCAAGTTTTTCTTTTGACATATCTGCGGTTTTGTTCAGTGAGATAAGACAGGAGAATTTATAATACCCGGTACCGGTACATGATTGTCAAATTTTTAATAATTACTAATTTATAATCAGATCCATTTGTCACTTGAGAGGAGTACCATAACTATAAACATCACTTAAATTAAGTTGAATATCAGCAATTGATAATTTAGGCATCATTCAAATTTTAAAAATATTTAATTTTGTATATAATTTCGGTAATATCTTTTCTTGAGCAGTAGGTATCCCACTACCCACCCTGGCCAGAGACATTTATGTCTGTACTTTACGAATAAATATGATTTTTCCATTCAGCTAAAAGTACTACTCGTGTGAATGTTAAATATAATGATTATTTGCACAAATTCAATGTTGTTATTATTAATACACGTTTCCAAGTGAGTAGTCACAAGTAGCTTAAAAAATTCGTCGGTGGTCGGACAGAAGAAAACACACCTGGAAGCCTCAGGATCAGCTTGAATCCAGTGATTGTTAAGTTATTAATTGTTCGGTCAGTTGACTGAGGTGTTGGCCACATTATAGATCCTATACTTATAGGATATCTAGACCACATCATCTAGGCCTGTAACATCAGCGTTACCATTTCACAATAGCGAGTTGATCTAAAAATAATCTAAAAAATGTTACATCTATCCAATGTGACAATCACACTCAGTATGTTTTTTTTTTTTTTTTTTTTTTTTTTTTTTAAAGAGACAATGAACGGAGGAAGGAAAAACACAGATAAAACAAAAAGGTCCATGTGCCTAAAGACATCCTCCATTCATAAAATTTTTGTAACAACTGGATTTAAACATTTGTAGATTGTAAGTTTGTGGAAAGCAATTCGAGGGAAGTGAATTCCAAAGAGTAGTAGCTCTGGGGATAAATGAATTCTGATAAGCAGAAGTTCTGCATTGTGGAGGAGAAAGTGTAAATTCATGGGCGCTCTCAGCTGCCCTAGTTCTACGGGGAAAGATGTGGAGAGGCGGCACAATTGAAGCAAGTTCCTCGGAACAATTGCTGTGAAAATATCTGTAGAATAATGCAAGGGATGCAACGTTTCTTCGTATGGATAATGTAGGAAGGTCCTGTGTGATTGCAGGGTTATTGATTAATCTAATAGCTTTATTTTGAATTTCGTCCAACTGCCTCAATGCAACCACTCCACTTCCACCCCACAGAGGTGAACAGTAATCCATCTGAGAACGCACATGACTTTTATATATCACGGCCAACTGCTCTTCAGTGAAGAATTCTCGAACTCTGTACAAGAGTCCCAGTTTTTTAGAGGCATTCTTAGCAATGCTTCTAACATAATGTGTCCAGCTCAAGTTAGTAGTTAATGTTACACCGAGAATGTCAATACTAGGGGAAGTAGGAATATTTACATCATTAAAAAATATATGGGAGTCAGTGAGATTCTGTCGGTTAGAAAATTGAATGTACTTGGTTTTCTGTGCATTAAAGGAAACTAGATTCTTTTGTCCCCATTCATTAATTCTAGAAAGGTCCTGGTTCAGAGAAATTGCAGTGTTTATTTTTGAATTTATAAGATCGGGTTGGGTGAAAGAATTGGTAAATGTGAAGGAACTGTGGAGTGTTGAGTCATCTGCGTAGGAATGTATTGGATTATGAGTGGTAGATATGAGATCATTGATATGAATGAGGAACAAAATTGGGGCCAAAACTGATCCCTGGGGAACACCAGCATTTATTGAGTGAAATTGAGAATAAAGGCCATCTACCATTACACGTATTTTTCTGTTATTAAGATAAGAAGAAATGAATGGAACTAATGATGCAAGGCCGTAGTGTGACATCTTCGACAATAAGGATTGATGCCAGACTATCAAATGCCTTTGATATATCCAGTGCTATTGTATGTGTTTCACCATGTTGGTCTGTAGCTTGGTTGATTTGATGCGTAAGAAGGCAAAGCATGTCTGCAGTTGATCGACATCGTCTAAAACCATATTGCCTATCACCGATTAATTTATTATTCTCAAGATGCTTAATTATGTGATTATTTAATATAATTTCAAAGACTTTACCAAGAGTGGAAGTTATAGCTATTGGTCTGTAGTTTGATGGATCTGAAGAGGCACCTTTTTTAGGAACTGGATGGATGTTTGCTTCTTTCCAGGGTACTGGGAAGCATGAGGTATGAGTACACAGACGGACAATTTTTGCCAATACAGGAGCGAGCACCAAGGAGCAATTCTTAAGTACTATTGGAGGAATTTCATCTGGACCAGGAGCCTTATCTACCGAGAGATTCTGCAAAATAGTTTTGACATGTCTGGTGTGGATCTTAAGTGAGGGAATTTCAGGCGAATTAAAATTAAGTACAGGGACATCTTGATTTATTTCATCTAAGGTTGAGTTGGTGGAGAAAATATCCGCAAGAAGGTTAGCTTTACCTCGTGGGTCACTTACAAGATTGCCAGTCGGAGATTTTAATGGTGGAATGGATGAAGCAGTAGTGAAGTTGGATTTAAATGAGTTAAGAGTAGACCAAAATATTTTGTTATCATTTGGATTATTTAGAAGTTTATTTGCCTGCTTGTGGAGAAAGTTTGATTTAGTTAGGTTTAATACAGTTTTGGCATGATTTCTGATGTTTCTAAAGTAATTAAAGGCTTCATGTGTTTTTTATCTTGTGTATGCATTGTAGGCTATTGCTTTTTGTTCAGTTACTCTAGCACAATTATGGTCAAACCATTTAGGTGAATTAGATCTTTTACTGTACTTTTGATGAGGAATAAAAGTTTCCATTCCAATTTTTACAAAATCTTGCATGTTGCATTAATATGCCTTTCATATGTTTTCCAACTTAATAATTAGTAAAATCCTTAATCTCCTATCTCCCGATTTGTAAGCTTGAAGGAAATACTGCTTTGCTACGAACTTAGCAAGTCTTCTAACTCAGTCTTAATGCATTTTTTGTATTTATATTACTTAGACATTCTTATTTGGGATATGCTCATCTATTTCGTCAAAATGTTCGTTGGTAGAGTTTTGAATCACCCTGTTTATATATTTTATATATATATATATATATATAGTGGTGCAGAATTTGGCTACTCACCTAACAGATATTGGCACTACTGCCTCTTGACATATTGGTATAGCCGGGCAGTAGTCTATGTGAACCGTGTAAGGATATTTTACTTTAACAATTATTAATACGGTATGTTCACAACAATTGCCTTTTATAATACCCCATTAAATGCAGAAACGATAGTAAAAGCTAAGAAAGTCAGGATGAGTGTCCATGGTTTAAACCACTACACCACTACAGCAGGACAATCCTCCTGACTGTCGGTGGTTCGAGTCCGGCTGGGAGTATACAAACAGTGAATAGCTTACTTGTATCTGTGACATAATTGATATTAATGAATCACGTGTTTGGCTGAGCGTGAATAAATAAAATCACTTGCATCCAAGTTGCGTGGGGGCACTTGTAAACATTCCTGTACGGTATCCTGAATATGGATCCTACGACTTAAATATGAATTGAAACACATTCCCCAAATAAGATTTCCCTTCTCCTTGATATGTATACAAAAATGTTAAGTATCCTTTATCACGCCGTGGTGTAGAGAATCAATTAAAGCATGGACACTCGTTTTGACTGTCGGGTGCGCGTTGGGACAAGGGGACTGGAAGTAACTTCATGTAAGTTTTGTGAGTATCAGAGAGTTAACGCTTTGAAAAAAAGGCCAAATGAAGGAACAAATAAGAACCACAGATAATTATGTTTTCTAGTTATAATAACTACTTATGTTTTTACAGATATCATCACTCAATAGAATATCTTCATTAGTTGAATATGAGAGGTAACTTTCCTGAGCTCAATACAATATTTTTACAAGTTTCTTACACAAAAAAAATAATGCTGAAAGAGTTTTTCGAGGTCGTCCCAGGGGGGTGGCTATGAGGTGCTTATCGTAAACTGATTACATTCGCCTAAACAGAGAGAGTACGCTATTTTACTAGTTCTTCTAGGAGGAAAAATAACACCGCCCTCTGGTAGCCAAAAGTTTAAACAAAACAAATTTGATATTTATCGCAATTATATATTTGCTTTTAATTGCAACATAAAATGTCCATAATATCCTTCCAACTTTATATAAAGCAACAATGCCCTCTCATTTCAATTACTAATAACAATTCAACATCACGTACATTTATAACACTTATTGATTTTACCGTTAATATACTATTTTTGTATATGTTCATAACAATCATCAATTGGTAATATTGAAAATGTATACCTGAAACTGGTGCTACAATAATTAAGTAGTTAAACAATTTAAACACAAAATAATTAGATAAATCAAGAACAATATCACGGCATTTATTGCAGTTGATTGTAAACATATAGAACAAACACTCAAACACACACACGCGCGCGCGCATCTTGACTATATCAGATGATAACAAACGAAAAGAAAAAAGAAAAAAAAATCCAAGAGATAAAAGGTAATCCAGAAACAAAAAATACAAGATCAAAAACAAAATACAAAAACATGCATCCTCCTTCATTCACTGTCCCCCCCTTCACTCACTCAACCCCACAATTTGCCGGAGGATAACAGGTTTTTCACAATAAGTAGACGGAGGTCTTTAAAAAAAAAAAAAAAAAAAATCCAAATCCCTTCCCCTTGTAACAAACTGTTAACGTGTGAGTGAACAAAAGGTGAAATGGGATTACCGAGAACACATCTATGGGGAGAACAAAAGAATATGTATTGTATTACCGTCAACATTTTGTTTTACTCGTATTACTTTTTGTATACCTTAGACATGTGTCACATGCGCAAATACTCCAGAAAATCTTGATAGGCATATTTAATTCCGGCAACAATATTAGGACCGTAACTTGGGATGGGGAGTGAAATTTGATCTAGCCGCTTCAAATTTTACGATTTATAAGAATTAAGTCGCCTATTATATTCTACTTTCAGTCTAGTTGTCGCTGGCAGTGCAAAATCAATTCCGTAATATTACGAGAAAAAACGTGCACATGTAAATTAAACGAACAGTATATAACTTATAACATATATTAAGAATCTGCTAAAAAAAAATTGCCCCCAAAATTGCCGGAAGAAAACATTATCTCTTCAGTAAGATGGCTTTATTGTAAGTGTATAATTATTTAACGTTGGTTTATGCCATGAAATATACGAAGCAAACAATAACTAGACTAACTATTTGATTTTTTCAGAATGGTTCTCGAGCAACATGTCCAGAAAACCATTGTAACCAGTAAATTTCCACTAGTGCCAGAACAACCAGTTGATCTCAACCAGCGCCAGTACAACCAGTTGATCTCAACCAGTGCCAGAACAACCAGTAGATCTCAACCAGTGCCAGAACAACCACTATATCTCAACCAGTGCCAGAACAACCACTAGATCTCAACCAGTGCCAGAACAACCACTAGATCTCAACCAGTGCCAGAACAACCACTAGATCTCAACCAGTCCAGAACAACCACTAGATCTCAACCAGTGCCAGAACCACCAGTAGATTTCAACCAATGCCAGAACAACCAGTATATCTCAACCAGTGCCAGAACAACCACTAGATCTCAACCAGTGCCAGAACAACCAGTAGATCTCAACCAATGCCAGAACAACCAGTATATCTCAACCAGTGCCAGAACAACCACTAGATCTCAACCAGTGCCAGAACAACCATTAGATCTCAACCAGTGCCAGAACAACCACTAGGCCTCAATCAGTACCAGAACAACCAGGTCCAACTAAACCATTGTCAAACTATAGAACTAACCATCATAAACTAAGCTAACCCAACCTGACAACATTGGTTGAGTTATGACGGGCATTAACCCGGGAAAGGCGAGGAGACTCTTAAGAGGTGTTACTGGGTGAAGGCGACGGAACTCATAAGATCCAAGGCCTAAAAAAAAGCCGTTAAAAATATCCCAGTGGCACTCAAACAAAGGAATATGTGATTAAGTGAGATAATTCCCCTCCATACCTACTATCACTTCTCATATGTGTCAAACTCCCCCCCCCCTTTCAATTATAACCTATTTTTCCTCTTATTCCTTTGTTTATTGGTTTATTTACCGCTCCAATATCTCCCACCCGGTTTCAAGGTCATCTGGGATGCATATAGAGAGCGTGGTAAGAGAAAGACAGCAAAAGAGAGAGAGAGAGAAAGAGATCAGTCTGGCTACAGGCCTCGAAGAGGGAGGGTGTATGTATTGTGCACCTCTCACCTCAAGACTGGAGAGTTGGCAATAATTTGTTTTTTTCACCCACCAAATACTATTCCCACTTTGCTGTTACATGTTAATATCTTCATATTAAACTTAAAATAGGCGCATATGAATAAGTAATAACGATCTTTATCGGATAATGACGATTTTAGACGGGAATGAACCAAAATATGCTCGCTTGGCGGGCGCTTTTAAAAACCAATGGCGCGCCGTTGCCGGGTTAATCTACTGGTTCAATTGTCGACGGCTTAAGGTGTCTGGTCTCGCTATGCAATATTCCTAAGCTGAAAGAAGTCAACAAAAATGCAAATTTATGATGTTACAGTGAGGTCCCCGCTTGGATCTTCTGATCACTGTCTGATACAGGCCACCTGTCTATCACCTACCACACCTTCCCACTCTGAACCTGTTTTGGTGACTAAATGGCATTACGATAGGGCAGACTGGGAGGGTCTTCAAGGTTTCTTTATTGATATTCCCTGGACCTCTTTCTTTTCTAATGATGCACACTCCACCTTGAGCCACATACAAGATTTTGTAAAAATTGGAATGGAAACTTTTATTCCTCATCAAAAGTACAGTAAAAGATCTAATTCACCTAAATGGTTTGACCATAATTGTGCTAGAGTAACTGAACAAAAAGCAATAGCCTACAATGCATACACAAGATCAAAAACACATGAAGCCTTTAATTACTTTAGAAACATCAGAAATCATGCCAAAACTGTATTAAACCTAACTAAATCAAACTTTCTCCACAAGCAGGCAAATAAACTTCTAAATAATCCAAATGATAACAAAATATTTTGGTCTACTCTTAACTCATTTAAATCCTACTTCACTACTGCTTCATCCATTCCACCATTAAAATCTCCGACTGGCAATCTTGTAAGTGACCCACGAGGTAAAGCTAACCTTCTTGCGGATATTTTCTCCACCAACTCAACCTTAGATGAAATAAATCAAGATGTCCCTGTACTTAATTTTAATTCGCCTGAAATTCCCTCACTTAAGATCCACACCAGACATGTCAAAACTATTTTGCAGAATCTCTCGGTAGATAAGGCTCCTGGTCCAGATGAAATTCCTCCAATAGTACTTAAGAATTGCTCCTTGGTGCTCGCTCCTGTATTGGCAAAATTTTTCCGTCTGTGTACTCATACCTCATGCTTCCCAGTACCCTGGAAAGAAGCAAACATCCATCCAGTTCCTAAAAAAGGTGCCTCTTCAGATCCATCAAACTACAGACCAATAGCTATAACTTCCACTCTTGGTAAAGTCTTTGAAATTATATTAAATAATCACATAATTAAGCATCTTGAGAATAATAAATTAATCAGTGATAGGCAATATGGTTTTAGACGATGTCGATCAACTGCAGACATGCTTTGCCTTCTTACGCATCAAATCAACCAAGCTACAGACCAACATGGTGAAACACATACAATAGCACTGGATATATCAAAGGCATTTGATAGAGTCTGGCATCAATCCTTATTGTCGAAGATGTCACACTACGGCCTTGCATCATTAGTTCCACTAATTTCTTCTTATCTTCATAACAGAAAAATACGTGTAATGGTAGATGGCCTTTATTCTCAATTTCACTCAATAAATGCTGGTGTTCCCCAGGGATCAGTTTTGGCCCCAATTCTGTTCCTCATTCATATCAATGATCTCATATCTACCACTCATAATCCAATACATTCCTACGCAGATGACTCAACACTCCACAGTTCCTTCACATTTACCAATTCTGTCACCCAACCCGATCTTATAAATTCAAAAATAAACACTGCAATTTCTCTGAACCAGGACCTTTCTAGAATTAATGGATGGGGACAAAAGAATCTAGTTTCCTTTAATGCACAGAAAACCAAGTACATTCAATTTTCTAACCGACAGAATCTCACTGACTCCCATATATTTTTTAATGATGTAAATATTCCCACTTCCCCTAGTATTGACATTCTCGGTGTAACATTAACTACTAACTTGAGCTGGACACATTATGTTAGAAGCATTGCTAAGAATGCCTCTAAAAAACTGGGACTCCTGTACAGAGTTCGAGAATTTTTCACTGGCGAGCAGTTGGCCGTGATATATAAAAGTCATGTGCGTTCTCAGATGGATTACTGTTCACCTCTGTGGGGTGGAAGTGGAGTGGTTGCATTGAGGCAGTTGGACAAAATTCAAAATAAAGCTATTAGATTAATCAATAACCCTGCAATCACACAGGACCTTCCTACATTATCCATACGAAGAAACGTTGCATCCCTTGCATAATTCTACAGATATTTTGACAGCAATTGTTCCGAGGAACTTGCTTCAATTGTGCCGCCTCTCCACATCTTTCCCCGTAGAACTAGGGCAGCTGAGAGCGCCCATGAATTTACACTTTCTCCTCCACAATGCAGAACTTCTGCTTATCAGAATTAATTTATCCCCAGAGCTACTACTCTTTGGAATTCACTTCCCTCGAATTGCTTTCCACAAACTTACAATCTACAAATGTTTAAATCCAGTTGTTACAAACATTTTATGAATGGAGGATGCCTTTAGGCACATGGACCTCTTTGTTTTATCTGTGTTTTTCTTTCCTCCGTTCATTGTCTCTTAAAAAAAAAAAAAAAAAAAAAAAAAAAAAAATCGTGATATGATCGACAGGGAGCTAAACAAAATTGGTGGGTTCTCTAAAATGCAAGGGGAGGGACGAAAAATTATGTATTGAAATCGGTGGAGAAAGCGAAGGATCATGACTTTCCGAAAAGTCACTACATACACTTATCTTTTATCATAAGCAAACATGTGAAAAGTAACCATAGTCAAATTGAAAGTACAACACGTAAAATGTATCATGTATAATATAGTAAACTATTAGGGCGTACTAACACTGATACATACACAAGAATACCGCTTGCTAGGTTAGTGCACACACACAAACAAACGCGAGCGAGCACGGTTACTAACACACACATACACATATTTGTTTGATCATGAGTAGGTAGAATGGTTACAACTTATTGTGAGCAACTGTACATGCAGTATATGAAGTTATTATATCACATAGTAGTACACTATAATAAACATGCCAACCAATGACGGCAGGCACAAATATTAATACTAATTGAATGGTTTTCTAATGATATATGAAATATGCATGATGGTATAAGATAACCACTGAAGTTGTTTTGTTAAATTAGCAATTCCGAAGTTATAATTAAATACGGCAGTCTATAATATAAATTTTAAATAACGTGAATTATCACTCATTTGATGAGTACTACTTGTACAAGTTGGACCAACAAAATTTCACTTTAAAAAACAATCAACATGAACAGCATATGCAGTAAAATGAGTCAATAAAAATAATAACAATCATAGACCGATAAATACATAATTAAAATATCAGATACGTAAAAATATGTAGCGATGTAATTACTATAAAATACTTTTTCTATATCTGTTTACCTGTCTATTTATATATATCTCTCTCTCTTTCTCTCTCTCTCTCTCTCTATACTGTATATATATATATATATATATATATATATATATATATATATATGTATATATGGAGGTGTGGTGGAGTGGTCTTGCCACTGGCCTGGTAATCCAAAGGTCCCGGGTTCAAATCCCGATGTATCAATGGGAAGATATTATTGGGATGGAATTTGTGCTGTACCTGGTATCAGTGCATTACCACAAGCCCACCGAAACGTCAATAAAATACCCTCATTGTTCCCTGATTAAATAGCACTGTATGAATATTCCCATATTCAAAATATGCTATTGGGGTGCAATGCCTGGTGAGTTATTTGCTCAACAGGTGGCGTTGTGTGTGTGTAAGTGTGAGAGTCCGAGTGTAGGGGGTGAGACAGTGAAGCACGGGAATGAGATGGCTTCAGAGATGGGGTCGTTTCGGGCCATGAGTGAGCACCGTGCCTCATGTGAAGGCAAGATGGCAGGTGCTCGTTGTACTCTACGTGCTTCACATGTCTCACTCCCTAGACTGGAACAAGACCTCACGGGCTTCACTGTTCATTGTAAAGCGGTGAATGTTAAGGCTCTCAGCCTATGCCCGAGAGGAAGTAAGTTGGAATATAGAAAAAAAAAAAAAAAAAAAAAAAAAAAAATATATATATATATATATAACCATATATATATATATATATATATATATATATAACCAATTTTTTAATCATTTCACCACACCCCCAAACACCTCCAATGAAATTAATGAAAGCATATATGTGATCCACCGGGATTCGAACCTTGGTTATATATATATATATATATGTCATACAATACATTTGTATGATATTTTTTTTTTTTTTTTTTTTTAAAGAGACAATGCACGGAGGAAGGAAAAACACAGATAAAACAAAAAGGTCCATGTGCCTAAAGGCATCCTCCATTCATAAAATGTTTGTAACAACTGGATTTAAACTTTTGTAGATTGTAAGTTTGTGGAAATCAATTCGAGGGAAGTGAATTCCAAAGAGTAGTAGTTCTAGCCATAAATGAATTTTGATAATCAGAAGTTCTGCATTGTGGAGGAGAAAGTGTAAATTCATGGGCGCACTCAGCTGCCCTAGTTCTACGGGGAAAGATGTGGAGAGGCGGCACAATTGAAGCAAGTTCCTTGGAACAATTGCTGTTAAAATATCTGTAGAATAATGCAAGGGATGCAACGTTTCTTCGTATGGATAATGTAGGAAGGTCCTGTGTGATTGCAGGGTTATTGATTAATCTAATAGCTTTATTTTGAATTTTGTCCAACTGCCTCAATGCAACCACTCCACTTCCACTCCACAGAGGTGAACAGTAATCCATCTGAGAACGCACATGACTTTTATATATTACGGCCAACTGCTCGTCAGTGAAGAATTCTCGAACTCTGTACAGGAGTCCCAGTTTTTTAGAGGCATTCTTAGCAATGCTTCTAACATAATATGTTCAGCTCAAGTTAGTAGTTAATGTTACACCGAGAATGTCAATACTAGGGGAAGTGGGAATATTTACATCATTAAAAAATATATGGGAGTCAGTGAGATTCTGTCGGTTAGAAAATTGAATGTACTTGGTTTTCTGTGCATTAAAGGAAACTAGATTCTTTTGTCCCCATTCATTAATTCTAGAAAGGTCCTGGTTCAGAGAAATTGCAGTTTTTATTTTTGAATTTATAAGATCGGGTTGGGTGAAAGAATTGGTAAATGTGAAGGAACTGTGGAGTGTTGAGTCATCCGCGTAGGAATGTATTGGGTTATGAGTGGTAGATATGAGATCATTGATATGAATGAGGAACAGAGTTGGGGCCAAAACGGATCCCTGGGGAACACCAGCATGTATTGAGTGAAATTGAGAATGAAGGCCATCTACCATTACACATATTTTTCTGTTATGAAGATAAGAAGAAATTAGTGGAACTAATGATGCAAGGCCGTAGTGTGACATCTTCGACAATAGGGATTGATGCCAGACTCTATCAAATGCCTTTGATATATCCAGTGCTATTGTATGTGTTTCACCATGTTGGTCTGTAGCTTGGTTGATTTTATGCGTAAGAAGGCAAAGAATGTCTGCAGTTGATCGACATCGTCTAAAACCATATTGCCTATCACTGATTAATTTATTATTCTCAACATGCTTGCTTAATTATGTGATTATTTAATATAATTTCAAAGACTTTACCAAGAGTGGAAGTTATAGCTATTGGTCTGTAGTTTAATGGATCTGACGAGGCACCTTTTTTAGGCACTGGATGGATGTTTGCTTCTTTCCAGGGTACTGGGAAGCATGAGGTAAGAGTACATAGACGGAAAAATATGCCAATACAGGAGCGAGCACCAAGGTGCAATTCTTAAGTACTGTTGGAGGAATTTCATCTGGACCAAGAGCCTTATCTACTGAGAGATTCTGCAAAATAGTTTTGACATGTCTGGTGTGGATCTCAAGCGAGGGAATTTCAGGCGAATTAATATTAAGTACTTTATATACAGAAATATCTTTGTTCATATATGTAACGTAACTATTGATTACAACTGTACTTCTGATACTTGATGTGGTGGAGGCTGGTGAACGGAAGTTCAATGCTGAGGTTTCAGTATGCTACCGATTACTGTATTCTGATTCATCATTCCTCACTCACAACACTTGTAAAATGCATGTCTGCATTATTTCACACTCGAACTAAAACGACCACGGAAGTAGAGAAGTTCCGGTGAGATTCAGCCGCTGGTCTTCCCGGCCGAACATAGGGCGCGATTTCCAAAAGACTGGAAACCAGATCACTCGACCACACACCCTACTCGCAGTCAAAAGTACCCCGCAATCTCTGCTAGGGATCACTTCACCTACTACAAGCTAGTCCACACATTTTGGGACTTAGGCATCACTTCACCATTCACCATATACATCATTGAAGAATCACTACTGACGCTGAAGCCTCATGTAACTCATGATATAACTATTATTGCTGCTGTTCCTGCTGTCGCTGACCCTACGCCTGCTTATTCAATAAATACAAGGCTGATTAATTCTTGTGTTATTATGACTTCCCATTAGGTAATCAAACTATAATTGGGTGGTGACAAGCAAAAACCACTACCGTTATTACAAGTATAAGATTACTAGTGGCTACCAGAAGAAAACCACTAACTAAGATATATATATATATATTGCATACAGTACTGTATATTACATATAGGTATGTAATACCCTCTGGGGGTAAGGGAATAGAATATGCCCCACATGCCTCCTGCGTGTCGTAAGAGGCGACTAAAGAGGTTGGGTCGGTGGGCTTGCGACCCCCCACCTGTGTAAAATACTTACTGCAACGAAGAACGAACGAACAGCCTCGGATGTGGACGGACCTAATGTTGACGAACTACGACCGACGATGGACAATCTTAGAATAGCGACTTGGAATGTGAGAGGCGTGAATGATGACACAAAAGAGAGAGAGGTCCTGGAAGTGTTAGTGAATGCCAGGTTGGATGTATGTGGAATGACTGAGACCAAATGGAGGGGTACAGATGTGAGAGAGTGGGAGTGTGGAATGAGTGTGTGTGCTGGAGTGAGTGATGGAGTAGCGAGAAAAGGTGCGTGTTTGTTTGTAAGTAACAAATGGAATGAGCGTGTAAGAGACTATGAGTCTGTGGGTTCAATGATTGTGGGGGTAAGAATGAAAGTAGGAATAAAAACGTGGGTGATTGTGTGTGTCTATGCTCCGACAGAGGATAAACCTGTAAAAGAGAAAGAGGAGTTCTGGGTGAATGTGGAGGTATGCCTGGATAAGTTTGGCAAGAACGAAAGAATACTTCTGATTGGGGATATGAATGGGAAGATGGGTGATAAGAAAGTTAATGGAGTGGTTGGAGGGTGGGGGGTACCGTCAGAGGTGAATGGAAATGGTAGTGCACTTGTGGATGTATGTGTGCGAAGGAGGCTGTGGATAGCCAACACCTTCCGACACAGAATGATACACAAGTACACATAGAAAGTGGTATGGAGGAAGAAGGATAAGGATAAGACCGTAGTGGAACGAAAGGCACTGATTGATTATATATGTGTGGATGAACGAATACAGAAATCTGTGCTGGATGCTAGGGTGTATAGGGGTATTGGAGGGGGTCTGTCTGACCATTATGTAGTAGTAGCTAAAATTAGGATACAAAAGAAGTGGGTGAGGAGAGCTGGAGGGAGGCGAGAGGAAGGTGGAATGGCGAGGAGGGTGGAGAGGCTACAGGAGGAGGAAATCAGGGAAGAGTACAGGAGAGCAGTATAGAATGACGACTAGGTAGGTTTGACCTGGAAGTTATGTAGGAAGTGGAGGATATGAGCAAAGTGTTTAAGGAAGAGATATGTGCAGCATGTGAGGAGGTGTGTGGAGTAAGGAGAAGAGGAAAGGGAGTCAAGCGTACAGCATGGTGGACAGAAGAGGTAAAAATAGCTGTGGAAGACAAGAAGAAAGCGTATAGAGAGTAGTTGGATAGTAGAGGGAATTAATATTTGGAGAGACAGACATGAGCGAGGTACGTGGAGAAAAAGAGAGTGGTGAAGAGAGTAGTGAAGGAAAATAAGGGAAGAGAAGAGTAGATGAGGAATTTGGAAGGAATCGGAGTGTAAAATGGAGGGAGTGTAAGAAACTGTTCTGGAAAGAAGTAAAAAAAGTTAGGGAAGGTAGCAAGGGAAACAATAAGGGTGTGAAAGATAAGAATGGGCGAATGCTAGCTGAGAAGCAAGAGAGAGTCGAAGGATGGAGGGAGAACTTCAACGAATTGCTAAATGTAAGGAATGAAGCGCCAGCAAACATGGTTGGATGGGGTATGGGAGGGAGAAGAAGAGAAGTAGTGGAAGAGGAGGTGGGGATCAGGAAGTCAGAAATGTGAGAAGCCATGAAAAGAGTGAAGTTGGGGAAAGCACCAAGAATAGATGGAGTGTGTGGGGAAATGCTGAGGTATGGTGGTGAGATAGTGATCGAATGGGTATGGAAAATGTGCAAACTAGCATGGAGGAAGGGGAGTGCACCTGATGACTGGAAGACAGGCATAATAGTCCCCCTATATAAGGGTAAAGGGGAAAAAGGAGCGTTTGGTAACCACCGAGGAATATGTCTTCTAAGCATAGTAGGGAAGGTGTACAGTAGGGTAGTGATTGAGAGAGTGAGAGCGAGAACGGAGAAATGGACAGGTGACGAGCAGGGCGTTTTTAGGAAAGGAAGAGGATGTGTAGATCAGATTTTTACCCTGAAAATTAATGTGTTGTGCAGAAATATCTGGAGAAGTAACAAAAGCTGTATGTTGCCTTTATGGACTCGGAGAAGGCCTATGACAGAGTGGATAGAGAAGGTATGTGGAAAATACTTAGAATATACGGAGTTGATGGCAAGTTGCTGAAAGCAGTGAAGAGCATGTATTAGGGTGCAAAGGCGGCAGTACGTGTGGAGAATGAGCAGAGCGAGTTCTTTTATCTGAATGTTGGGTTGAAACAGGGGTGTGTGATGTCCCTGTGGTTGTTTACTGTATATAAGGATGGAGTCATGAAAGAAATACAAGGAAGAGCAGTGGATGTTGGTGTATCGCTGATAAGGGAAGGAAATGATTCGAAGATACCTGTACTGCTGTTTGCTGATGATACAGTTCTGATGAGCGATAATGAATTGGAGTTGCAGGACCTGGTAAATATGTTTGGAACAGCGTTCGAAAAACGGAATCTGAAGGTAAATGCAGGGAAAAGCAAGGTTATGGTCTTCAAAAGATATAAAGCCACAGAGTGTGAGGTGAAGTTGACCGGTCAGGGTACAACAGGGGAAGAGGGTTGTAGGAACGTTGAAAGCAGTAACAAGAAATAGTTTGGTCAGTATGGAAGTGAAGAAGTCCTTGCATGACAGTGCGGTAATCCCGACACTGACTTACGGAAGCGAAGCATGGACGTTGGTGGAGAGACTCAGACCAAGAGTGAGAGGGGTGAATATGAGTTACTTGAGAATTGCGTGCAGAGCTACATGGAGGGATAGACAGACGAATGAGGAAGTAAGAAGGAGGTGTGGTGTGGAGGTGGATGTGCTGGAAAGAGTGAAAAGGAACACCTTGAGATGGTTCGTCCATATGGAAGGTATGGGAAGCGATAGAATGACTAAGAGAGTGTACGAGAGCCAGGTGGAAGGACAGAGGGGAGATCTAAACTGAAAGTGAGCTGGAAGGATGGAGTGAAGAAGTATATGGATGAAGGCGGTGATGGTTGGGAGGAGGGGCGTTGACTGACTGGGGACAGAGGTGCATGGGGGCGGTTCGTTCGTGGCCGCCCCTTCGGGGATCACGGCGTCAGTTAATAAATAGATAGATAGATAGATAGATAGATGCAATATGAATGTTACATACGTAGATAGTTCACAATGTTGCGTTCTTTATCAATCTCGAGAAAATACTCCCATCACATAAGTCAACCACAAACCTATTACACAGCATAAACTATGACAGCAAATATATCTATCTATCTATCTATTGCTGGACGCCTTACTCCCCTTAATGAGGGTGGCCATACACAGAAGGCCCTCAAATGGACCTATCCCTGTAAGAGGGACAACCCATGCCAGTTTACTGAAGGAATTACAGGATTGACGACTCAATTTAGGACCTGTCCGACCCCGAGGCCCTCTGTATCTTTTTAGCACTATTTTTTGCAGTGGTGTACGGCTAGTCCATCCACTAACCTGCTTCACCCTTATGTAAGCAGTACCAATTTGTATCAGGCTTACTCCCCTAGACAGGTTGCCGACCAAGGCTGACGAGTCCCATCTACCCAGATTTTTATAAGGTTGTCTCCCCTAGATGGGTTGCCGACCAAGGCTAGCGAGTCCCATCCACCCGAAATATATACTGTATAGATATATATAATTTAAGGCAACCAGGTGAAATAAAAAAAATATATATAATATACACACTTAAAAAAAATGAAAGGTAAATTTAATGCTGAAAGCAGTAACAAGAAATAGGGTGGTCAGCATGGAAGTAAAGAAGACCTTGCATGACAGTGTGGTAATCCCGACATTGACTTACGGGAGCTAAGCATTGACGTTGGAGGAGAGACTTAAACCAAGAGTGAGAGGGGTGGAAATGAGTTACTTGAGAAGTGCGTGCGGAGTTGCATGGAGAGATAGACATACGAATGAGGAAGTACCAAATAGGTATGGTGTGGATGTAGATGTGCTGGAAAGTGTGAAAAGGAACTCCTTTAAATGGTTCGGCCATGTGGAACAAATGGGAAGCGAGAGAATGACTAAGAGAGTTTACGAGAGTGAGGTGAAAGGACAGAGAGGGAGTGGTAAACCGAGTGAGAGGTGGAAGGATGGAGTTAAGAAGTATATGGAGGAAGGCAGTGCTGGATGGGAGGAGGGACGTCGACTGACTGGGGACAGAGGTGCATGGGGCTGGTGCATGGGGCTGTTTCGTTCGTGGCCACCCCTTCGGGGATCATGGCACCCGGCAATAAATTGATAGATAGAAATAAATTTTTCTTTTTGTACAGTTGGCCAAATAAGTCGTGTCACCGCTGTCATTAAGTTTTGCTCGCTGTATGCTGTATTTATGTCTGTCAAGTGTTGAATAGGGTGTGTAAAGATAGGAACATGTTTTCATATCTCACTCGAAACAATGAATTATAGCTTAGATAGTGCTGATACCAGATATTGATCGAAAATTAATTGATGCCGCGACACCCTCCGCTCCCTCCGACTAAAAAGCCATATCGGAAAATAAGATGAAGTGTAACCTTATGGGTCAGGAATTGCCCACAAGGAAAACTTTTGATATAGAATAGGACGAAATGAGTTTGAAAGGGAAATTACACATGCCTACTGATTAATTCATAGTAATGGGTGACGAGTCCCAACTATCCGGATTTGTATACGATTTACTCCCCTAGACAGGTTGCTGACCAAGGCTGACGAGTTCCATCCATCCCATCAATTCCATGTTGACAATAATATCCAAAGGAAGGTGAATGACCCAATATAAAGCACATTATGGGGAAAGGGTTTATTTATTGGTCGATGTATTTACTAATGTATTATTTTGTTAGTGTCCTCCCTAGACCTCCATCAAGCTTAGAAGAATATCCCCAAGATCCCTCTTCTAGATAAATGTGTACATTTTACGGTAGAAAAATATCCCGGCCGCAGGCCGGTTCCTCCTAAATAACTCGCCAGGAAAAAATCGACACCTAAATGGCACGAAAGTTCTTAATATTGACAAAGAAATAAGCTGAAAGGTCTTAAAATTGCCAAACTAATGGCCCGCACGTCTTAAAGTCTGAACAAAAATGGGGTTAAATATAAGGTGTTACGACCGGGCACACGGTTACACTAGGGCTCTCACACAGGACTCGAGTATGGCTCGCTGCCACAACGGAAACACACGATCCCAACCCCAGAGTACTGCCAGCCGAACAAAAAACACCAATACCCTCCAGAGTTCTATCTGCTATAACGGGGTATACAAGAACTCGGTACTAGCGTTTCACAACAGACTAATAAAAAGACGGGAGTTATCTAGTCTGGTCAACAATCAAACAAAGAAGTAAATACAACAACACCAAAGAATAGTGTTGGCCGAAGCCGAAGTAATCCACCCTTGACTAAGAACTTAAGAAGTCCTCCACCCTCTACTTCGGATCGGCACTATTACGTTACGTTAAACAATAGTCCTCGAGCATCGAGCAAGGAATCTTCTGATAAAGTTAGATGCTTCTCGGATACTCGTAAGAAGTAAGTATCGGATTTTGAACAGCAATTCAATAAGCAACACACTGGCAATTAAGTAATATTAAAGGCTTTAAATTGACATAAGAAGAATTATAAGAATAGACAGTAGTAAATGGCAAACATATAAAAGAAGTACTCCGACAATGCACTGGCCATAGCCTACTAGGATTGTGCTCGGGGGCCACTAATCTATAAAGTAGCTTATGCGTGCCACACATGAAATCAATAGTGCATAAACAATAACATACATAAGGAAAGCTTCAATACTATGCTGTATCTGCTGACCGAGCAAAGTCTAGCTGGGATGTAGTAGGCTAGGAAACAATGGCTGAGCAAGCGGCTCGTAGCCTAGCGAGGTCCTTAAGGCTGTGCGGCCAAATTACGTTAATTGACGGGATGCTCTCTTGAGAGATCCAGATCACTAGTATCTGGTTCTCTCCTGGCGATCCTCTCAAAGTCAAGCAAACGAGTTAGCACAGTGTTGGGTGGCAGAGGCAAAAGCCCTCACTCGCAACACAGCGCTAAACTCACAAGGTACACAGTCAGAAAGACCACCTAGGCTTCCAAGTCTCCGTTGCGATTGTACAGGTTCAACAAAACCTAATACTCATCGGGAATCACAACTCTAGTAGCCCCATCCCAGTCTAGCATCACCTAGATCAGCAGAAAACAGGAACATGAATAATCATACACAGGGAAATGCATATACGAGTGCAACAAACATTAATCAATCCTATTCTAGTTATCCCTTCCAAAATAGGCTATCTAATAGGCATATATCTCGTGAGAACTCAAGCGATAATACTTTGGCTGACTAAATCTGCACCAAAGGGGTCATTGAGGTTATAAAGGGTCGGGAAGAGGAGAAGATAGGCGGTTCAGAGAGTAGAGAAAGTTCACATCAGTCGGAAGAATATGTATCGTTGTAAGGGATATGAGAAGTCGCTTTGCCTAATGAGTTCTGAGGAAAATGCGGCGAGACTTCCCTTTTTATACTCGGCCCTCTAGTGAGCATATCGCCAACTACTAAGGACCGCCCACTAGCAATCATTACGTAATATTCTCTCTCAATCTGGGATCGACAAAGGATTTCCCACGCGCTGAAGAGGGAGGAGGGAGGAGGGAATTAGGCCTACCTGCCGCGTGGCGCACTCACTGGTCCTCGCCACGCAATTTCTCTCTCTCTCCTCTCATCATTACAAATAAGTCCCACACACAACACTTATAACTAATGATATAAAATAGAACTCGTTGACTCAGATGAAAACAAAATACATATTTATAATCTTATAGTACAACGGCTCACATAAACTAAGTTAGGAAACTCTACACAGACTACAGCCAAAGTTCCTGCCCTGACGATCCTAGCGAGAGTGGGGCATGACTGGGCGTTCCGTACAGCATGCTCATACTCGACATGCGTCACAAAGGGAGAAGGGGGACCAGAAAAAGCATCCATCCCCCCTTAAAGATCATATATATATACAACTATAATCCGCCATGACCGCTGCAGTATCGGCCTCCAGGTTGGGTGGTGGTGGCCGACCTGTATATATTATTATTATGACTTTACTGATACATTACCATAACTCCATAAATTACTGCCGGTGGGAAGGTGGTGAACATGAGGAAGGAGCAGGAACATAAACACGATCAGGACCAAAGACATGCAATCAGGATGATAATGTATCGGAAAAAAAACCCCACACACACACAAAGAAAAAGAGTAGATGACTAGTACAGTAAAAATCAAATAATATTAGATGAAATATTAAAAGTAGGAGGAGAGGTTAAAATAGAATGAAGAAGCGAGGTTAAAGGTATAGTGGACAGAAACCAAATATAATCCAATGATAAAGTAAGGGCAGAGAGAATTATCAACAATCACGAAAGAGAAAAATGGGCTAAAATAACATGAGAATGAAGGAAGTTCAGCCAATATCTTACTGTTACGTTTCTTCTAGTTAGAAATGCACAACCACTAACTGAAGGGGACCCTTATGTGCTTTTGTAATATATCGTTAGTGTATAATAAAGTAGACGTGCCGTTTCGCTCAAAATCAAAACGGCATACCCAACTCTGCGAAGGGTTACCATCATCACCAATATTACCACCATTATAACTACTACTATCATCATCACTACTACTACCATCATCACTAATATTACCACCACCATCATCACTACAATCATTATACCTACAATTCTCCCTACCAGTAAATGCCTACAGTGGACGATAGAGGCGCTGAACGCAAAGTTTACCGCGATGCATTGTGGGAAATGGGCGACATCGCGGAGCTATCCACCCTCCCTCTACTTCAACAATTCTATAATATATGCAGTTAGTTGAACTTTCTGTAGCTGACACATACTTTGGTCTATGCATACTTTTGATTTATATATTTTAAAATCACCCATATTCATAAATAACTTATATTTACAATAAAAAGTCAGCAGGTATTTTCCCGCCAATTTAGTTACGATAATTAATCAACTTATAATTATGTTTGTAGTCATTATCAGCTGCATATGGACTTTCCCTTTATTACTATACTATATAAGCACTTAGTGTAGTTGTATACTGTATAATACTGTGTAGAATCACACAAAAATTGAGATAAACTGTGCATATCCTAGGTGTTGGGTATAGTGATGTGCATATCCTAGGTGTTGGGTATAGTGATGTCTACGGTCATAGCTCTGGCGCTAGTTCAGAAGCGTCCATCAGAGGTCTCAAGGAATTGTTGGTAGGGAGAATTGTCACCTTTTAATGTCAAGTAAACTAACTTAACCTAACAAATGCGGGCAAGTTTTTTTCGCCCCCTGAACGATGGCGTTCTGTGTGAGTGTGTCCCTATGGGACACACACACACAGAACGCCATCACCATTGCTTAGTAATAGGTACAGGGTGGGTGGTGGGGGTCCTGTGGCGGGGGGGTGGGGGGGGGGGGGTCGAGCTGGTGTGTTGGGGGGGGGGCGTCAAAACCATATGTTGGACCTAAAATCATAACTATTGCATTAAATTAAAAAAAAAAAACATTAATTACCGTCGCATTCACGCACCGAATGTTCTAATGTTCGTGTGAAGTTTGGTGAAAATACGTCGAACGGTCTAGGAGTTATCGGACGGACAGACAGACAGACGGACGGACGGACAGACAGACAGACAGACATTTCGGCCGGCATGTACCACTATATGGGGGCGATACCGTACCACTTTGCTTACGCAGAGTTGATAAGCATAACTAAGCAAATCCATCCCCCCCCCTCTCTCTCTCTCTCTTTCTCCACACAGCCACTCCCCACCCTCTAACCACCACACACACACACATACACACACACACATCCGTCTGTGTTTCCTTATAACCCACCTTAACCTTCTTACTCAGGACTGTGAGTTAGGGAACAAAACTGTCTTTATATTTGTGAGCTCTGAAATAAAATATTGTGGAATCCGTGTTCTTCTTTGTTTAACAACGTTTCGCAGATAGCTTCTTCAGGTCACTTTCCTAGTGACCTGAAGAAGTTATGCGAAACGTTGTCGATAAAGTGTTCCTCTTCACATGGTGTATGTATTCATTATGTCAACTTTTCAAAGTTATTTAAAAAATATTTGGTACTAGAGATGTTTGTGGTTTGTCAAAAATGTGCCCTACAGTGCATAATATATGATGTATTCTGTCTGTCTGTCTGTCTGTCTGTATGGCTGTCTGTCTGTCATACCGACTGTCTGTCGAGCCAGGTAGCATCAGAAGTAAATTAGGTAGCCGAGTTCTGTGTGCCAGGTGAATTATTTAAATTGGTTGGAAGGAACGAGAAGTTACATAGTGTACAAAGTTCGCTTAAAATATTCAAAGTGAATAGATGGATGAATAGGTAGATAGATATATGAAGATATATTACATATAGGCATACATACATACTGTATATGCATAGATCAAACTTTAATAACTTATCCAAGTACATACACAAAATTACCTTCTAACCTACTAAAATGTCTCTAAAACAACTCCAATTACGAATGTTATCTCTAATAAGATAATGTTGCATTCCAAACACACCAACAACAAATGCAAACCGTAACTTTATCTGTAATTGCATTAAAAAAATACCCCTCCATATAGATAGACAGAAAGGTAAACAGAGAGAGAGAGAGAGAGAGAGAGAGAGAGAGAGAGAGAGAGAGAGAGAGAGAGAGAGAGAGAGAGAGATGTAATATAACATAGTAATAAATCAAGAACCTTGATGCTGTATCCATTTGTGTTCACAATATCAGCGTCCAGAGAATATTGAATATTATCACCATGCAGCATCAACTGAGATAACTGAAAACACGTATATATAATTTAATTACACTAAATAGGTAGAACATTTATGAAACTCAAGAAGTTACGTCCCGGCTGAAGGCCAGCTTCTCTGACATTGACCACTTGCGAGTTTCAGGCTATAAGGAAGTTGGTGCCGTAATCATCAAAATTATGCAGAAATGTATAATAATTTGGGTTTCTGATGGATACAAAGTATGTTGAATTGGTATTTATGAATTTATACATGTAGTACAACCGTATTTTAGCTGGTAATTCTGCTAAATATCGATGTCTACAGCTCCAACTTCCTTATAGAATGAAACTCGCAATTGACCAATTGAAGGTTCGTTGTTCGTCTAAATGTCTAACTAATGAAGACAAATTTGTAAAAGTCACAAACCTAATGGTACGAAACAAGAGGATCAAAACGTTGTACCCCCGTTTTAAGTAGGGCTAGTCCTACTGAAGTACTTGTATATTAATTTGCTACACTCACAGAGTATGAGCATGACAATAAAGTGTACTGTACATGATTAATTAAGTATGTAATTAATTATAATATATATATATATATATATATCTATCTATTGCCTGACGCCGTGATCCCCGAAGGGGTGGCCACGAACGAACCGCCCCCATGCACCTCTGTCCCCAGTCAGTCGACACCCCTTCCCCCAACCAGCACCGCCTTCGTTCATGTAGTTCCTCACTCCATCCTTCCACCTCATATTCGGTCTACCTCTCCCTCTGTCCCTCCACCTCGCTCTCGTACACCCTCTTAGTCATTCTCTCGCTTTCCATACGTTCCATATGGCCGAACCATCTCAAGTTGTTCCTTTTCACACTTTCCAGCACATCTACCTCCACACCACACCTCCTTCTTACTTCCTCATTAGTCTGTCTATCCCTCCATGTAACTCCGCACGCACTCCTTAAGTAATTATTTCCACTGCTCTCACTCTGGGTCTGAGTCTCTCAACCAACGTCCATGCTTCCTTCCGTAAGTCAGTGTCGGGATTACCACACTGTCATGCAAGGACTTCTTCACTTCCATACTGACCACCCTATTTCTTGTTACTGCTTTTAGCGTTCCTACAACCCTCTTCCCCTGTTGTATATATATTTATATATATATATATATATATATATATATATATATATATATATATATATGTATATCTATGTATATCTATATCTATATATATATATATATATATATATATTACATAATTAAGTACATGCTTAATTAATCATGTACAGTACACGAAAAACATTAGACGATTAGGTAACACTCAGCTTAGGAAGGACCCCTAGGAAACAAAGTGGTAAACACTGTCTCCATGAACCTTCTGAATTGTTTGTTCTTGAAATAGCTGTATGTATGAGAGCGATGCCGAATGCCAACTGTTGGCATATTGTGTTTTGTTGATGCATTGGTATGAAATGGTAGTTTGGATTGAAATTTGTGCGAGGATGTATGCGTGTGTTTTCTTTTTCTTTCGTTTTTATATTTATCATTCTTATTATTATATTCTTGTTTGGCATTGCTAAAATTACATTTTCGCAACGCTATCTAGATGGTCGGAATTTCTACTGAAAGAAGAACGGCTTTGGGTGTATGGATTTTTTTTTTTTTTTTTTTTCATTTAACCCACTGAGCCCCAGCGACGCAGCGTTTGCGTCAGCAATATATGTAACGCTAAACCCCAGCGACGCAACAGTTGCATCAGTGTTACTCCGGTCCCAATTACTTCGGTCCTATGACACCTAGAGGGCTCAGATTTGTATGGGAACTGTGTAAGTATCCCACGCACCCATGCCGATGGTTGAAAACTCTCAAAGTCCAACCGCGTGAGCGCGCAAAAACATGTTTTTTTGGGGGAAATTGCCTTCAATTTTATACTCTTGTAAAATCCGTTTTCGGGGGCTCCGTAGGACCATTTTTTGAGCTTTTTGATCGATTTTTCGTGGTTTTCCCGTCATTCCTAACCCATTTGCTATTGTTTCTGGAGAAGAAAAAAAATTCAGAATCAGCCGGTCCTGGGTGGTACATTTATAAATATTTAGCTGGTACTCAGCGGGTTAAGATGATTTTCTTCATTCATTCCAGCACCTCCTTATAATATGCCAATGTTGCCTCCCTTGGGTACTGACCTGCTCGATTGGTGCCTACAATCTCCCCAATCAGACACGGAATTGCGGAGAAAGATAACATTTGAATATACTGTATTCCACAATGTCAGAAAAGTACAAATCGAAAAATTGGATTATGTTATAAGTATTTGTGTGACATCAGTATGTCAATTACAATGACCGGTTTCTAATCTAATGTATTTCAGAATCAATTGTATTAACTCTATAATAATGGTAATAAATGTTTTGTTTCTATTAATGAATGCTCAGCGAATGTGATTTATTGGTAAACAAAATGAGAACAAAATAATATGATAGCAAACTGACAACAATTATGACAGATACAGCAAAATATTACGGAAGAAAACATTTGTGAAGTTCTAGGATAATAGCAAACTGACAACATTGTGAAAGTAACAGTAAAACTATTATGAAGCTGGAAGCATAATGTGGGCTTTCGTATTGGCCAACTCCATTTCAACCTTGGCAAATATAATATCTTTATATTATTATCGTGTTGCTGTTTTGAGGAGAGTGAGAGAGAGAGAGCTAATAGGGAGATGACAGTTAAAGAGGGAGCAGAGTGACGGAATATAGTGAGCGTAAAGAGAGAAGTTGCGGGAGATAAGAAAAGTGACGGGTGGGAGGAAGAGAGCGAGAGAGAAAACTAAACTCTGAACAAATTGTCAGAGGATGTGAAGTAAAAGATTAACACGACGCAAATAATTTTAAACCTGGCTCCAGAATTCAACTACTAGTGAGGCAGTCAGGTAGATAAATTGTTCATTTTGTGATAAAAGTATCAAAATTGACACACACAATCAACTAGTCAATATAATCAAAATTTGATATTGAAACATCATTGCTTTACTCTACATTGGCATTGGCAGACCCCCTTCAATTACTCTCCATTCGAGTTCTTATGCACCTATTTTTGCCCCAAACTGTATACCCTGGTAGAGATGTCAAACTAGTATCAAATTACTTGTCTGGACCTGGGGAACAACTTATATTAAGACAATGTTTGGCTAATGTTGACCATTTTATTTGTACTGGTTCCTGTAGTTCAACAAATTAGTGGAAATGG
>JBAKBP010018244.1:0-47143 GCA_037953745.1 Lithodes maja
CTTTCGAAGACCATAACCTTGCTCTTCCCCGTATTTACCTTCAAATTCCGTTTTTCGCACACTGTTCCAAACTCATTTACCAGACCCTGCAACTCCCATTCATTATCACTCATCAGAACTGTATCATCCGCAAACAGCAGTATAGGTAGCTTCCACTCAATTCCCTCCCTTTTCAGCGATACACCAACATCCACTGCTCTTGATAGTATTTCTTTCATAACTCCATCCATATATACAGTAAACAACCACGGGGACATCACACACCCCTGTTTCAAACCAACATTCAGGTCAAAGAACTCGCTCTGCTCACTCTCCACACGTACTGCCGCCTTTGCACCCTCATACATGCTCTTCACTGCTTTCAGCAACTTGCCCTCTACTCCGTATATTCTAAGTACTTTCCACAAACCTTCTCTATCCACTCTGTCATAGGCCTTCTCCAAGTCCATAAAGGCAACATACACCTTTTGTTTCTTCTCCAGATACTTCTCCACAACACAATTCAGGGTAAAAATCTGATCTACACATCCTCTTCCCTTCCTAAAGCCTCCCTGCTCGTCGCCTATCCATTTCTCCGTTCTCACTCTCACTCTCTCAATCACTACCCTACTGTATACCTTCCCTACTACGCTTAGAAGACATATTCCTCGGTGGTTACCACACACTCCTCTTTCCCCTTTGCCCTTATATAGGGGGACTATTATGCCAGTCTTCCAGTCATCGGGTGCACTCCCCTTCTCCCATGCTAGTTTGCACATTTTCCATACCCATTCTATCACTATCTCACCACCATACCTCAACATTTCCCCACACACTCCATCTGTTCCTGGTGCTTTCCCCAACTTCACTCTTTTCATGGCTTCCCACACTTCTGACCTCCTGATCCCCACCTCCTCCTCCACTACTTCTCTTCTTCTCCCTCCCATACCATATCCAGCTATGTTTGCTGGCTCTTCATTCCTTTCATTTAGCAACTCACTGAAGTACTCCCTCCATCTTTCGACTCTCTCTTGCTTCTTGGCTAGCATTCTCCCATTCTTATCTTTCACACCCTTACTGTTTCCCTTGCTACCTTCCCTAACTTTCTTGACTTCTTTCCAGAACAGTTTCTTACTCTCCCTCCATTTTACACTCAGATTCCTTCCAAATTCCTCATCTACTCTTCTCTTACTTTCCTTCACTACTCTCTTCACCACCCTCTTACTCTCCACGTACCTCGCTCGTTTCTGTCTCTCGGAATCTTCATTCCCTCTACTACCCAACCACTCTCTATATGCTTTCTTCTTTTCTTCCACAGCTATTCTTACCTCTTCTGTCCACCATGCTGTACCTTTCACTCCCCTCCCTCTTCTCCTCACTCCACACACCTCCTCACATGCTGCACAGATCTCATCCTTAAACACCTTGCTCATCTCCTCCACTTCCTCCATAACTTCCAGGTCGAACCCACCTAGTCGTCTTTCCACTGCTCTCCTGTACTCCTCCCTGACTTCCTCCTCCTGCAACCTCTCCACCCTCCTCACCATTCCACCCTCCTCTCGCCTCCCTCCCTCTCTCCTCACCCACTTCTTTTGTATCCTAACCTTAGCTACCACTACATAATGATCAGACAGACCCCCTCCAATACCCCTATACACCCTAGCATCCATCACAGATTTCTTCATTCGTTCATCCACACATACATAATCAATCAATGACTTTCGTTCCACCACTGTCTTATCCTTCATTGTCAACATCCGTTTCCACGTGTACCTGTGGATCATTCTGTGTCGGAAGAAGGTGTTGGCTATCCACAGCCTCCTCCCCACACATACGTCCACAAGTGCACTACCATTCCCATTCACCTCTGATGGTACCCCCCACCCTCCCACCACTCCCTCAACTTTCCTATCACCCACCTTACCATTCATATCCCCAATCAGAAATATTCTTTCGTTCTTGTCAAACTTCTCCAGGCACGCCTCCACATTCATCCAGAACTCCTCTTTCTTTCTTTCAAGTATATCCTCTGTCGGGGCATACACGCATACAATCACCCACGTTTGTATTCCTACTTTCATTCTCACCCACACAATCCTTGAACCCACAGACCCATACTCTCTTACACATTCCTTCCATTTGCTACTTACAAACAAACATGCACCTTCTCTCGCTATTCCTTCACTCACTCCAGCACACACACCTATTCCACACTCCCACTCTCTCACATCTGAACCTTTCCATTTGGTCTCTGTCATTCCACATACATCCAGTCTGGCATTCACTAACACTTCCAGAACCTCTCTCTCTTTTGTGCCATCATTCATGCCACTAACATTCCAGGTCGCCATTCTCAGAATATAATATAATATAATTCCGGTCATATTCGCATGGTAAGTTTTATTCTTTTCCTTAAATGGTTCGACTGTGCTTCCTCATTCCGAGGTAGTCTTACAATTCAACACACGCACAATGTAAGTTACCGTACACAAAACAAATGTATGGTACAAGAATTATACTTTTATTTGGCCTATTGTGGAAACATATAACTTACCCTTTGCTAGTGCTTGTCCAGGTTGTTTTTCAATGTGTTGAGATTGGGGCTTGCAACAACATAAGCTGATAATGGGCCAATTAGCCTATAGTTCCATATGTCTAAGAACCATACCATTTGATAAAACTACGGTACTACTTAATTGAGACCTAGAACTTACCATCGCTGGAGTACGTAGGTCTATCGGAGGAAGAGATCGAGGTAACTGGCGCATTTGTAATAGGATAATGGGCTGTGGAGGCAAAAAGGGTAGGCCTACTACTACTACTAGCCTTCATTAAATTGGTTTATTGATAATAAACCAGTTAAATTCCTCATTGACAAGTTGACAACATAGGCCTATCCCATTAACTTAATTAGCCTACACCTCTATTTCCTTTTACCTTCCGCAAGCAGCTAAATTTCTCCCTTATACTGTATGTTGAATATATATTAATTGAGAGCTATATATGTAACAATCCTTCAATCACCTCTTCGTACTTTTAGACTGAACTATCTCTTTAGTAGCACTATCTCGCGATCTGTTTTATAGTTACACCTTCCAGCTTAATTAACCCCTTCATTACCGGTGACGTCTATATTTGATTTTAGCTGTTTAGGCCTATAGACAATTTTATTCGGATTAGGATTTGGCAATTATCAGGCTACAAACTATCGGAATTAACCCCTTTTACTACTGCATATCCTTCCTAAGCTGCCTAAAATCGTCTAAATATAGCTGATAAAAAACATGCATCCCTGGTAGTGAAAGGGTTAATGGAACCACTTGCCTACTAATAAACATACGTTTATTTCAATAACCAAACGTAGGTCTGTACAATAGCCTATAGTACCTATACGATATAATATTGTTAGGCGTTACAGATAAATGAGACAGACAGACAAATAAATTGTGCATTCAAATTCGTACAGTGTAAGCCTAAACCTACAGTATGTATAGTAAAGGCTGCATAATTGGTACAGTGTCAGCCTAAACCTACAGTATGTATAGTAAAGGCTGCATAATTGGGAAACAGCATCAAACCAGAGACAATTAAACGATGTGATTAAGACCAGACTGAAAAATAAGCAACATAGGCCTATATACAGTGTATGCCTGAAAAGAAGGCTCACCAATATATAAGTGTATAATACACATTTATATCTTATCCATCCAAAACAAAATATAGAACAAAGGCTAGGCATAATTGCTCTAAGCAGCACATTGAACTACTCTAGACGACATATAAAAGAGGGACCAACCCCAAACAATTACTGTAATATTGGTATTTATCTTTTTTTCTAATACAGTAAATCAACTGGAGTAGGTATGCTAAAAAAATGTTATATCTGCATCAATCGGATCTTTAACCTAGTGCTATTGCTCTAGCTGTAGCATATTCCGAACACGGCGCTCGATTTACACCTAGCCATAGTGCTACTAGGGTAGCACTAGGGAGTGTGGTGAACTAACGTGATCGGTACCAACGATACAGTCACAGAAAAGATTTATATCTGAAAGTTTCATTGTCTGAAAAAGAGATAATTAAACACTATTCATCAAGATACTTCATTAAATGGTAAATACCAGTCCCTTATAAGCTGTGTGGTGACCATTTTTTGCTACGAATCATGCAGTATTCAGAATATCTTCCGATTTAATTTAGCAACTTTTGGAACGAATCTAGCAACAGTGGGAGAGAATCAGATAAGTTGATAACATTGTCAGTTCCCGCGCAACCAATATTTGTGGTGAAAATCGAGCTTTGGCTTACTCATATTTTGTTAATTGTGCCTTTAATATTCAGAATACTTGATTCCCAAGTATGCAGTGTTGAAAATAAGGAGTTATAGAATAATCTTACAGGGTGTTGGTGTTGTGTTGAGTCCAAATATTAGGCTGATAAGCATACATAGTTAGGGACTTTGCCTCTTTACTATCACTAAGGACTGTGGCTGCCCAATATGCAATAGCCTATCTCATTGGTATACCATATCTCATTCAACACTCAACACTATAGGCTGCTGGCACTGGCCTTAATGCTATCACAATCCAGTAATATTGCAGTGCACTAGGCCTACAGTTGCAACATCCAGAAAATTGAAATTGTAATTTCAACTGAACTGAACTCTACAGAGGAGGAGGGAACGGTACTGTATTGTATAGGCCTGCACATGGAAGATACTTGAAGGTAGGATAGCCTAGCCTAGTACCAAACCCTCTCCCTGAAGAGAAAGGAGGCATCAAGAGCCAACGTCTGCCACGACTGGGTCTGGGGAGGACTTGCTATAGCCTAGGCGAATCCTATATTCGTCCTCCCAGCGTCACAGGACCCTCCTCTCTAGGCTACAAGCTTCCTGAACGTCGGTCCGAGCCTCCGAGGCTATTCAATAGTCTCCTAAAAGACATTCGTGACCTGACGGAACTGCATGGTGGAGGCATTCAAGAGGAGGCTGGACAAGTTCCTGGAGCGACTACCAGACGAGCCTCCCATTCCACACGGTACCTGCGAGGAGCTGGATCAATCAAACTCGATCCTCGACCAACTTCTGTAGCCTATACCCGGATCGAGGAGAGGTGTGGAGGCGGTGGACTACCAAGTTGAAGACACCTGTGACCTGTAGTCCGTGAAGTACCTGAACTACAACAAGGTAGAACAAGGTAAGGTAGGTCTTGGTCTAGGCCTACTTTACTTGGGTAAAATTGCTGTTTTGTCCACAGCCTAGCCTATTTTGTGGTGAAAATAGGCCTATTTTTGTCTAGACTATGGTATTCAAACGATTATAGGCCTAGCCTATATCTATTTCTTCTAGAAAATTTGTTAACCTAGGCTAACTTACCTGGTAAAATTGCTGGTTCGGTGCCACTGCCACAGCCTAATAGCCTATTTTGTGATGAAAATAAGCTGTTTTTCCTCTTACATTTCGAAAACCATTATCAAACAGTACAATAGGACCATAGGCCTACAGCTCAGCAGCTGGGAGAGTGTAGATAGCAGAGAAGGGGTGTTGTAGATAGAGGAAGATGTTGGAAATTTGGAATGGCTTTGGTACTGTATGTGTGTTAGTATAGTTAGTACTGGTATAGCCTAGGCTAGGAATGATTGTGATAATGTGGCTCTACTATTCTAGACTCTGGCAGCCTATCTGCTTTGACATTGCCACTGACCCACTGGGCACTAGCTTGCTTCTGGCACTTCCGCAGCGCCAGTGCCGCTGCCATAGTGACTGGCAGTGTCAGTGCAGCCTTTTATCACGGAAATATCACCCCTGCTAGCCTGATTAGGCCTATCTGTCATCAGAATGATCTGATATTTTCTGAAAAATCTAGTATTTGCCTGAATTGAGTCCCGATTCCTTGTGACTGTAGAACTGTCGGATCCAAAACGACGAGCGAATTTTTTCTGTTTTGGGTAACACTAGTTTTGAAGTTGAAGTTGAGTAGCACTACGATAATCGGCCTCGATTTACACCCTGCTGGGCGGTACATATAAATAAACCGCATAGGCCGCTCGTAAGGTGTTAAAGTGGAGACTGTGAAGGGGTGCGTCTTGCTGACATGTGTAAATAAGCCGAAGAAGAAAGAAAGAAAGAATACCACCCAGCTGAAGTTGGCGGTAGGCTACTCATTTACGGAAGAAAAGTACCGAGTACTCATATCGGTGTTTTACCCTATCAGCATTTTAAAGTTATGATTATTAATGGAAATGAGGGTTCAATATTATTTTAATAGCCTACCACAATTTTTGGTACGATTTTAGTTTCTGGACACCTATTTGACAGGTACCACCAACGATTTAATACATATTTGTTTTCAGTTTTCATGCATCCAACACCAAGCTACACCTTTTTCTGGTCCGGTAATGGTATTGAAAACGATATAATAACTTTTTAAATGTGGTTTTCGACGAGAATAAAACGGCGCGTTTGTGCCGAAAATCGGCAGGAGTCTGTCGTCCCTTCGGATCGTCGGTTTGTTCACCCAGGACGCTTGAGGTTACGGCCAGCTGTTATACTTGCCCCCCTGCTGGCAACATATATGACGATTATTATAATTCACGGGGGGGGGGGGGGGGGGTGAGGGGGGGGGCAGAGCCCCCCTCAACCCGTATCCTGTATCCCACGGCCTATAACGCAAGTCTTGATAAAAAATTTACCCAACAACTGGTTAGCTTAGCCATTTTAAGTCGACCGCCAAGGCGCCGGGAAGTCACTCCGAGCGTTAAGTAAACAAAGCGACGCTACTTCCACGAACGCAACAGAGTTGTCTTTATATTTCGTCTCATATTATCATTATTAAAGTGTCCCCATTGCTTTTTTAGTGTTTCGTACACCAGAAAAGGGTGTAGCTTGGTATTGGATGTGTGGAAACTGAACAAAAATATGTATTACATCGTTGGCGGTACCCGTCAAATAGGTGTCCAGAAACTAAAATCGTACCCAATTTTTTGTTATATATTTGAAAATAAATATTAAATCTATATGCTCTAAAGATCATATGAATATTTGTTTTAACCCTCGACAAAGCCTAATAAAAACGTATGGTACTAAAATGTCTTTTTCGTAACAAGGTTGTCACTTGTCAATACGGTACTTCCAGGTATCGACAGCTTTAACCCTCCGACCCCGGCTATATATTATATATATATTCCTCGAAATCCGGGTGTTTTGGCCGAAAAACGTCTAGGCTAGGCTACCGTATATTCGTTAATCAGACTGCTTCCCGCATTCCCGCGCATCCCCAAGCGTAGCTGTGTTATTTACCTGTAAAATGGCCTTAACCCTTCAAACCCGGTTGGTACACACGTGTACCATTTTTTTTTGGCCCCAGGAACCCGGGTGGTACAACATTGTACCATTGCTTGAAAGCCTGTGAGCTTCGTGTGCGAGGCGTCGGTCCGACGCATGTAAACAACAGCCGGCTGGACCGACGCTCCGCATCTCCGGCCACAAGAAGGAGAGCGTCGCTTGTTCGTGTGTGCCTGTATGTTGTTGTTCAGTATCGAAAAGTGGTGTAAAGTGGCTGGTTTGGCCATAAAGTTATCTCCAATGAAATCATCATCACAGCTCACCCAGTTGACTTAGAGAGCTCTACTTAAGGCCATTTTACAGGTAAATAACACAGCTACGCTTGGGGATGCGCGGGAATGCGGGAAGCAGTCTGATTAACGAATATACGGTAGCCTAGCCTAGACGTTTTTCGGCCAAAACACCCGGATTTCGAGGAATATATATATAATATATAGCCGGGGTCGGAGGGTTAAGTAGAGCTCTCTAAGTCAACTGGGTGAGCTGTGATGATGATTTCATTGGAGATAACTTTATGGCCAAACCAGCCACTTTACACCACTTTTCGATACTGAACAACAACATACAGGCACACACGAACAAGCGACGCTCTCCTTCTTGTGGCCGGAGATGCGGAGCGTCGGTCCAGCCGGCTGTTGTTTACATGCGTCGGACCGACGCCTCGCACACGAAGCTCACAGGCTTTCAAGCAATGGTACAATGTAGTACCACCCGGGTTCCTGGGGCCAAAAAAAATGGTACACGTGTGTACCAACCGGGTTTGAAGGGTTAAGATCATATGAAAATGTGTTTTAACCCTCGGAAAAACCTAATATAAAGTACAGTATGCTACTAAAATATTATTTTCGTAACAAGGTTGTCAATTTCAATATGGTACTTTCCTGTTATCAACGTACTGTACAATCAAAGCTGAAGATTGTAGAGTAAACACTGTAGACTTCATCGACTTTTCTTCTGCCTTTGTAGGCTAGCCTATAATTGACAGCCAAATTTTTGTTTTTTGTTTTTTTTTACTAAGGGATTAGTACCCAACCAGCGGGGGTGTGGGGGAGGCAGCCCCCACCCATAATACTAGGATAGGTTAGGTAAGGCTAATATCTTCAAACCATAGCCCTCCCCACTATATGGGAGAGTGTCTCAACATCGATCGAAAATGGGGAAAATAGGTTTTTCTGAGATTTCTAATTACAATAATTTCAAACACTATATATTGTGACAAATGAAAAGACAATTGAAAAAACACTTGGAAATTTGTAGTACCGGGTATTAAAATAACAAAATCCGAAATGAGTATTTACCCATTATCCAACAGTCTAAAAATACAGCACCTGCTAGTGAGGAGGGCTATGAAGATCAGGGAAAATGAGTGGTTAACCCTTCTGACCCGGGGTCCCCTTCAAGGACAGTGTGGGGTACCCGGGCGATTTGGTTCAGTTGTGATGAGGATTTCCGTGGAGCGAATTTTGCCGCGATGTTGACAATATCGGAGCTTTTCAGACACTAATTTCGTCATACCATACAACAACAACATTGATCCGACGTCTCCTTGTTTTCGGAGGTGCGGTGACGCAATGACCGGCTTTGTTTACATGCGTCGGATGCACGGCGTTCAGACCAAGCTGAATAGGCTTTCAAGCTTACTGCCTGTTATAAGGACACCTGGGGTCCTGCCCAACTGCTGCGGTGTCCTTATAACAGGACAGCCGGGTAGGAAGGGTTAAAGAGGAAAAAGAAAGAAAAATATGCTCTATTTGGCCATAACTGTTGCTGTGGGATAAAGAATAAGTAGAGGGGAGGGGGTAACCCCCTTCAACAAATCCTGCATGTCACGGCAAACGGTTATTGTCATATACAGTACAGTAAAAGTCCTGTAATCCGAATAGCAGGGGGACCGGGCCTCGTTCCGATTACTGGATTTTTCGGATTATTGGAATTTACCCCTATGAACCTGTGTATTAACCCTTAACTGGCGGCCCGCAACATAAGTCGAGTTAAATAAGTTTGGACTATGTGGCGGCTCACACCATAAGTCGTGTGGCAATTTCAGCACGTAATGTTGTTGAGATAGAGAGACAAGTGGTGGCAGGAGAGTAGCGAGCGTATGACTGCTCCAGACCACCGCGGCGGGCCTACTGACATGAATCCCACCCTCCTCCACCCTCTCACACTCGCTACATAGTGAAATGTATGGGGAAAGTACCGAATTACATGGTTTTTGCACTCGTGTTGCGCGGTTGTTGCAAGAAAACTAGCGGTCATACAAGGATCGTTGTGGTGTCATTGGAAAGCTTTGTTTATGCCCTTTCAGGGATAGATGCTTGTTTTATGCTCTGGGTCTTATTTAGGCATGAAAATGATCACGTAAGCAGCCCTATTTTGGGTAAAAACACCCCGCTGGTGGCTACATATTATATACCGCCTAGGCCGCTCTTAAGGTGTTAATGGCCTGACAAAAACCTGAACACAATATAGGCTATGCATATGCACAATATAACTCTATACATCCAATATGACACATAATGGTAAACTTTTAAAGCGATTTCATGAACATATGATTTGTGACTGTGTGTGTACCATTATGTGTTATTTGGGTGGGCTAATGCCTCAAAAAGGGGACTTTGGGACTTTTTGAAATTCGGACTATTGGGTGAATTCGGATTTGGCCTCATTTAAAAAATTTCGGACTATTGGGAGATTCCAATTATCGGTCGTCGGATTATCGGACTTTTACTGTAGCTTGTTTTTGCTTTTATAATATCTTCAACCCCACATTTTCCTTTATCTTCATAGCTATTCCCACTAGTGGGGGCTGTATTTTTAGATTGTTGGAAAATGTGTAAATACTTATTTCTGCTCCAAATCATTATAATACATTAATGGTGGGCAGGATCTATCAGAGTGAGGGTTGGTGTCCTCTACTTCCCATAGCTAGTTCTGACTGTACCTTTTCATCATTCTTATTTATATCTTTCTTCCTGAGAGTGGTAAAGGCAGTGGGGCCATAATGGTGTGCCCCAAGGTGCCCTATTGTCTTACTCTCACAGCCCACTGGCACAAGTCGGCCTTTCTCTCTGGTGTAGGGATGCAGCGACCCCACCGCCCGCCGCTTCGGTGGTGCAGTTAGCCTCTGTAGCAGTTACGGTGATTTCTTGTTACTGCCTTATTGTAGCACGGTTAAGGCTGGTGTGGTGGTGTGATTTTCGCCAGGTGCAGGTGCTTCAGGGGGACTTTGTTGAGTTTTGCTGAGACACTGTTAGCGCTATACCAACATCAGCCACTGTGATAACATGATGGGGCATTGTTTTGGTAAGACTTTGTTGTACTGTAACCACTGTGCTATGATTGCTGTGCACTGTGTGCAGTACGTGATTGTACCATGGATTCATGGAAGCCACATTCACTGTGGACAATTGCGGTCTTTAAACCCGTTTGTATGTATGTATGTATGTAGGCCTACTATATCTGAAGGAAAAAACACACATAAATAATAATACATACTAAAATCGCTGTTGGTGCTGAAAGTCAGGTTTACCGGTTAGGGTAATGACAATACCTGTACTCAGTAGTGTCATTAGAAGTGCCGGAATCATGTTACACACAGTTTGAAACCCACCCACAAATTTACAGTACTTTAACCCCTACTGTACCATAGGGTACTAGCATAAATGTACCCCCCAGTCCCAAGCAATGTGGCTAAAATGGCTTCAGAGGCAAGATATAACAACATCCCACCTCAAAAGATAGAGGAATACTGTACTGCCTCTCCCAGTAATTGGGGGCTGAGAAGTGTTTCCAAGGTCTTAGAGCAGTGCTCAAATGTCGTGGTACCAGGTACTGCCTGATACTGGCAGTTACAAGGATCGTATATTACTGACGGCTGGCAGCCGTCGCTGGGACTGGGGAGTGATTTATCTACTACTGACGGCTCTGCCGTTGCTGGTACTGAACGGGTTAACCCTTCCTCCCCGGGCTGTCTTACCCAATGACAGTCGCCCCTACCCGGGCGATATGGCTGAAAAACGTCTAGGCCTAGGCTACCGTATTTATGTTTATTTCACTGCTAGAACTTTCTCGCTCATCTATAATCGTAGTGTGGTTTTCAATCTGTATTTTGGCATTGAGTAGAGCTCTGTAAGTCAACTGGTTCAGTTGTGATGATGATTTCAGTGGAGCCAATATTGCAGAGATTTTGCCATCACCACCCATAACGAGGGGCGTCGCGCTCCTTGGTGCCGCTAGAAGAGTGGCGAACACATCAAAAGGTATCAAAAGGTAAGGTAATATGGGGGCTTTTTAGACACTAATTTCGTCATGACGTCAGAACAATAACATTGAGGAGTCTTCTTCTTGTTTTCGGAGGTGCGGTGACGAACGCTTGGGTTTGTTGACATACGTCGTACGCACGGCGTTCGGACCAAGCTTAATTAGGCTATTAAGCTCATGCCTTAGATAAGGCATACCGGGTAGCGGCCCTTCTTTCGTGCTGTCCTTACCTAAGGCAGACCGGGTAGGAAGGGTTAAGTAGGGTGGGTCACTCTTTCGGTATTATGTAAGCGCTCATTTTAAGAGGCGGCGAGTGTTACTGGTACCATTACCCTAGCCTTAATTGAGTTGAGCTCATTAATTGGGTTAGGAATCCCTTTGGATAAGGTTGAGTCATAGACTACAGTAGATCTGGACTTGACACGAAAATGGAACTTTGCAGTAAGGGACTCAAAACGGAAAACGAACCCCCAAGCTTGAACCTCGAAACCGCGAAAATGTGATATATTTGCAGTTTCGAGGTTCGAACTTGGGGGTTCGTTTTCCAATTTTGGGTCCCTTACTGCAAAGTTCCATTTTTGTGTCAAGTCCAGTTGAGTATGTCCAGTTGTATGGTTGAGTTTACAGTACTGTATACTAAAATGGGGATACTGTACTGTACCGCAATAATTATGTCATATCATATACCGGTACTATCTTCATGACCCATACATGTTCTACCAACTGCACTACAGCGTCAATAAATTGTAATATAAAATATAGTAACATCCAAGAGACTCAACACCAAAGGCGAGGGAGGCTGTGCTATGTGAGGACTATGCCGGGATCAACACAAAAAATCAAATCCCTGATCCATCACAGCTTTGCATACAATGGAACCAGACTGTTCAACTGTATACCAGCCCCTCTCAGGAACATGACCGGGGTGTCTCCAGACACCTTCAAGAAACACTTGGACATGTGGCTGGCCAAAATACCGGACCGGCCACCAACACCAGGATACCCCAGCACCAACTCCAACCGACTTCTGGAATGGAGAGTGGAAGAAAGGGAGCTGCCCCCAGCTCAACTGTGTCACTAACGGACGGAATACAACAAAGTGTAACAAAGTGTATGAAATAATATGCCAAGAGTGTAGTTACCGGGTGTATCGCCCGTCTTGTTTACACTACGCGGACGCTCACCATCATGTTCCCGTCTATTTTGACTGCCTTTGGATACAAAAAATACATTACCCTAACCAAACAACCTAACCTAACCTAACCTAGTATTATAGATTTAATAGTATTTATTTTATTATAAGTATTTATAGATAATTTATGTTGTATGCCGGTAGTGGTACAGCCGGTAACTACACTCCAACCTCCATTCAACGGACAAATGCGTGCAAGCACCTGTCCGTTCCTGCTAAATGTCCCTTGCTGCTAAATACTGTCCAGTCCGGATGTAATCCGGAAATTCCTTGAGAAAAATCCGGTGTTGAGTACAGATGTCCGGATCGTGACATTTAACTGTTATTTGAGGGACACCTTGTGCTGTACTGTCCCTGAAAACATAATAAAGGTCGTATTTGTCATTGATATGATAAATTTCACATGGGAAAAAAAAAAAAAAAGAGGAAGGATATCCCCGCCGCTGTAGGCCTACTCCCTCCCCTCCCCGTCCCAGCCTCAAACCCCCCCCGTTACTGTGATAATGTTGATAAGCTTTGTGCTACACCCTATTGATAATGCAAAACTATTGAACACACTTAAAAGTGTATGTTATTTGGTCTCTACATAATCTGTGAATCATTTCCGATATGATAGAATTAGACATTTTTTTCCACCAACTCATAATCAGCAAAAATGACACAAATGTCAATTAAAAACATGTTATAATATTTCCCCATCATTTTGTGTATACCGTGGGAAAAAAAAAAAAAAAAAATCTATCAAACGTAAATCTCCCGTCTCGGAAGCTCAGCGCCTAGACGGAGGGGAGGGTTGAACTATTTTTTTGACTATCTTATTTATCTATGTGCTGGAAGGATAGTATATTTTTCAATTCCATCACATTAGAAATTATTCAAAGATTACAAAAAATACAAAAAAGACATAGTTATGTTAATGTATAAGGGATTTAGGTAGATGAATTAGAGAGATAGATAGATAGAAAGAGTGTGTATATCGAGGGAAAAAAACAAAACAAAAAAATCTATCAAACGTAAATCTTCCTTTTCTGCTCGCACGGAGGGGAGAGTTGAAATATTTTGTTGACTATCTTATTTATTATTTATCTATGTGCTGGAAGGATATTATATTTTTCAATTCCATCATATTAGAAATGATTCAAAGATTACAAAAAGTCCAAATAAGACATAGTTATGTTAATGTATAAGGGATTTAGGTAGGTGCATTAGAGAGATAAATAGATAGAGCAACGGACTTTGCTCCAACTTTTTTTCGAGCAACGAACTTGTCCGCTGCTGGGTCCATTGTCCGGCTACAGACAGAGTCCGTTAAATCCGAAATCCGTTGTATCGGGGTCCGTTAAATCGAGCGTCGAGTGTACATCCATCCCAATAATATTTAATAAATTGTTTGTTTCCCCAGGTGTGTGAGTGATGGGTGACAGTGACGACGAGTACGAGCGGCGGCGGCGTGACAAATTCCGAGGAGAGAGATCAGAGTACAGTAGTAGCAGCACTAGGGACCGTCGGGATGATGCCAGAAGAACCGCTAGGGATGACTGGCCTGATAGGTACAGTACCCATAGTTTTCTTTCCATAGTACAATACTTCTGAAACCTAGCTGGTAAAAGTGGATGCTATTAGCAGAATGGAACATAATGATATTTGAATGATGATGAATATTATGTAGGATTAATTAAACTTAAAGATAGCTAACCAATGTGGGGCTTAGGAGGTGGGACCTTACGTATTAAGAGTATCAGTGAGAGATATGTATGAGCAGGCTTGGACAAGTGGAGAGGAAGCATGATCAAAGAAGATGCAAATCTATAAACATTGAGAGACCTGCATGGGGATTCCGCTTTGAACGCTTTCGACTGCCATGCTGGGTGAACATCCATAGTTCCGTTGTGTCCGCCGGTCACCCTTCGTCCTCTAGTGGATATGTTATCTGCCCTATTGTGTGTGGTGTTGTGTATAGTGGGCTTGTCGTAGAGTGCGTCTGCGGCCGGTGAACAAGGTGGGCTTTGTTTACTGCCATTTTGGTGGCGGAGCCGGCGCCGAGATGTCAGACGGTGTCGAGTTGCTGATGGAGACCTCTACGCTCTCTGTCAAGCACGGCTGGACTTCCAGTGACACCTCTGATGATGCCAGGGGCCCTGACAACCTTTTGTACCAAGCGCCTTCATACCGACTTACCCCCACGTAGTACCGGCCCTGGTGTGGACTTGGTGGATGGTTGTTACAGTGGTGGGGCCCCTGGTGCTGGTGGTAGGTTGGTCCACTACTTGTTCCAGGAGAAGGCTCACCGTCCTGTGTTCCAGTGCCCTGCTGCGGTGACCAAGGCTATTAATGAGGTGCCATTTGGGAAGTATGCGGTTGAGGGCGGAGTTCGGGTGTGTCTGTCTGTGTGGGGCTGCCTTGCCTCGCTTCCCACTCTCCCTGAGAAGATGGTGAAATTCGGTGATTGGGACGTCACCTATAAAGTTTCGGCTTCTCCGGGTGGCGAACTGTATGTATACGAGAAGATTTGTCCAGTGGCCCCTTCCATCCAGGAGGAGGACCTATTGCAGTCCTTGACGATATGGGGGAACGCTTTGGTTGACTTGTTGGAGTTGCGGCACCTGTAGACTCGCTGAAGGAGGGCACCTGCTACCTTCTGCCGACTCCGGTTCTCGGGCTCTAAGTTGCGGGACATTTTTTTTTTTTTTTTTTTTTTTTTTTTTTTCTTTTTTTTTTTTTTTTTCTATGTGATTGAGGGAGGCAAAAGGCATAACTGCCTATAGCGAGTGCCTCCCCCATAGTTGAAAGAGTGACAGGGCCAAAATCAAGGGACGTTCGAGCCAAAATGCCTGGACACACAGAGTTTGAAGCAATTTAAGTTGGTGGTTCATAGGCACGTGAGCTTCCAGGTGGAACGGTTCACTTTCCCCCTAAGCCGCTGCTACAATTCTTTCTTGCATCGAATCAAACTGCCTAAAATTATCGATCGTTTGACTTGAGGTGTGTTGCAAGCACGAGTCAGCTGACTGTATTTTACCTATTTGTATTTTACCTATTTGTAGTTTACAGGAATTGAGCAGCGCTCGTGTTGTCCTGTCTTAGTTACTTTATAATCAATCCATTTTACTTAGACAAGTATCGTAATGGATATTCCCAGTTCCCAGTATTTTGGACTAACATATCATAACTTATGTTGCCCTATTTCCATATTTACTTTTATCCAACCTAGATTTGAACATGTTAATGTTCCTCGCTCTCACCACCTCCTCCTCCAAGTTGTTCCAAGTCTCTATACTCCTACAGTATATGGGAAGCTGAATTTCTTTGTGTCCTTACGACATCTGCCCTTCCTCAGCTTAAACTCGTGCCCTCTTGTCCTTCCATTATCCCTCACGAATAGATCTTCCCTATCTACTCGTTCCAAACTTTTTACTCCCTTGAACATCGTTATTAAGTCGCCTCGTTCCCTTCTCTCTTTCAAGGTAGGCAGTTGTAGTGTCTTAAGTCTTTCCTCATATGTCAACTCCTTCAATCTTGGGATCATCTTCGTTGCTATCCTTTGGACTTTCTCTAATTTGTTTATATGTTTTTTCAAATGTGGTGACCATATCACTGCTGCATATTCTAATCTTGGTCTTATCATAGTCATTATCAATTTTCTTAACATTTCTTCATCCAAATAGTTAAATGCCACTCTCATATTGGTTATTATTCCATATGCTCCTCCAATGATCATGTTAATATGCTTCTCCGGGGATAGATCATCTTGTATTATCACTCCAAGGTCCTTCTCATGCCGTGTTTTGCCGATTATTTCAGTTCCTAATTTGTACACCCAGCTTGGCCTTATCTCACTTGTTCCCACTTCCAAAACATGACACTTTTCTGCATTGAAACTCATTTTCCAGGTTTGGCTCCATCTGTGCAACTCATCTAGGTCCTTTTGAAGATCCTGACAACTTTCTATACAGGTGACATTCTTCATGATCTTAGCGTCATCCGCAAACATATTCATATGACTATTCAAGTTTTCTGGCATGTCGTTTACATAAAGTAGGAACATTATCGGACCCAACACTGATCCCTGTGGTACTCCGCTCGTCACACTCCTCCACTGTGAATATTCGTCTCGTATCGTGGTCCTCATTTCTCTTCCTATTAAAAAGTTTTCCATCCATTTTAACATCCTACCATGTACACCTCCAACAACCTGCAATTTCCACAATAACCTTTTGTGAGGCACCCTGTCAAAGGCGTGTTGTGTGTGTTGTTGTGTGTTTCGTGGACCTCCCGCCATGACAACAAAGATTTCTGTCACACAGTTTTAAGTGATTTCAAGGTACCGGTATGTAATAGCCATTTGCTTTCCAGCAGGCTATCTGGGCTGCACGGTGCGATCTTGACATGGCCTTCCATACGGCCATCTCGGCTACAAGGGTCAAACTTATGGAATAAAAGAAAAAAGTTAAATTGGCCCGACTCCAGTTAAGTCACAAGTTAATAGGACCAGTGACTCAATAGGGGTTAGTATGGGGCCTCACGACTTGTATTTTTGTTTTTACTATGATCTGTTTTTAGTAATTATTATATATTTTTATTTTATTATTTATATATTTTGTTTTGTATTTATATATTTTCTATTTATTTTGTCAGAGGGCGAGAGAACTGGGGAGGTCGTGAGCGCGGTGGATCACGTCGGGACCAGCAATATGGACGGGACTACGGCAGAGCCCGGGAACGCTACTCTCCCGCCAGGCATGATATGTCTCCACCCATCAAGAGAATGAGGCAAGACTGGTGGGTAGTGTTGTGTTGGTAGAGCCACAGACTTAGTAACTTTTAAGAGGGCCCACCCATTAATTTTTTCTCTCTCTCTCTGCGTTGTACTTGTATCCATCCGGACCCATCAGCCTACTGTTTTAAGATGTTTATCCCCATCCAGGTATCAATTTTTTCCTGGCAAGCAGTAGCGAGCCAGCATATTTAAGAAGAAAACTAAATTTGACTGCAGGCTAAATTTTTATATTTTTCAATAGAAAAATGTCTCCGGTGAAGTCTGATTTCTTCATATAATGCTCTATCGCTATCGTTTGCCAGGAAAAAATCAACACCTGGATGGGGATAAACGTCTTAAAACAGTAGGCTGAATGGGGCCGAATGGATACAAGCCAGAGAAAGAGAGAAAAGGAGAAAGAAAAAAAGCAGGTGACTCCCCTTAACCCCTTCAATATAGTGGCAGTGTAGTAATTTCAGTGTAGACCAGCCAATGTTTATGCAGTACTCCAATTAGTATGCAATATTGATAAAAAAATACCCACAAAATTGAGTAGTTAGTCATAAATTTGGTATGATAATTTACCTTAACTATTGTTGAGGGGCAAAGGAAAAATGTGACACTTTGGCTCCCAATGCAGCAGGGAGGTCAATCCATAGAAGAGACGCCGTCACTTGAGATCTAGAAAATATATAGGGCTAAGTAAAAGGAACAGTAAAAGTCCTGGGTGACCTGGATGTGTGTGAGTTTGTGCTTTTTGTCTGTGTTTATTTGTTGTTTTGTGTTGTTTTTGTGTTTTCCCTGTTCTTGCTCTGTCTTGAGTCGGCTACCCCCAAAATGGGGATTGGGCCTGAGCATATAGATATATAGATAGAAAAGGAACAGTCGGAGTAAGCTATGGGTATGGTAGAGAACGCTCAACTCTCACTCTGATTGACCAGCCCATCACCGCAACTTTCCCTTCATAATTGCTAAAGGGCACAGGGCCTTGGGTGGGGCTTTGGTTTCCCGGGCGATTCCACACCCTCCTCAGCTCCCCGCCTTTGAATGGCTTTGGTCACCTGGGCTTTATTAGTGGTAAGCAGGGAGGGTTCTGTGGGGGCACTCGGTTATGGCCTTGGCCTTGCTCGGGACCTTGGGGCTGCACAGCCAGACAGCCTGGGGAACAACAACAACAACAATCAATATTGTAGTCAAAATCAAGAGTTTGTTAAATTAACTTTCACAAGTTGAGAGCATGAATATAAACACAAGTTGAGGATGAGCACTTTATTGACAATGTTTTTTTTTTTTTTTTTATTGATTTGGCATACTAATTGGATCAGTACTGACAAAATAGCAGTTTACCCTAGTCTTGTAAACTGTATAGACACTTAATTCACCTTAGTACTGTAGTCACTTCTAGTAGAACCACTCTTATAACATATATATTGTAACTAACATTAGATGGATTATTTGGTTAAATAATGGTTTGTTTGCCTACTATAATCTTATATTTTTCATCAGGCAGAAAATTGAATCCCTTTAAACCCTTTAAACCCTTTACTTGCCATGCCCTCTCTCCATCTTCTGAACTTGCCCTTGTCATCCTGCACACTACAGTGTTTAAGAATGAGAACAAATAAATCCGGTAGTAATATACTGTATATGTAAAGGCTTGTTTATACATGTATATACTGTATATGTAAAGGCTTGTTTATACATGTATATACTGTATATGTAAAGGCTTGTTTATACATGTATATACTGTATATGTAAAGGCTTGTTTATACATGTATATACTGTATATGTAAAGGCTTGTTTATACATGTATATACTGTATATGTAAAGGCTTGTTTATACATGTATATACTGTATATGTAAAGGCTTGTTTATACATGTATATACTGTATATGTAAAGGCTTGTTTATACATGTATATACTGTATATGTAAAGGCTTGTTTATACATGTATATTATTACCTGATTTATTTTGTTTTCTCATTCTTAACCTAACAAGTGCGCATGGGGGTAATTGAAAACGTCCCCCTGTGCTGACGTATTTGAGGTGTTTCCGTCACTAAAATATTCATTGTACCATTAATAGCATTAATAATTATCCATATGCGCCTATTATGGGTTGATTATAAAGGTATTAACCTAACAAGTGCGCATGGGGTAATTGAAAACGTCCCCCTGTGCTGACGTATTTGAGGTGTTTCCGTCACTAAAATATTCATTGTACCATTAATAGCATTAATAATTATCCATATGCGCCTATTATGGGTTGATTATAAAGGTATTAACCTGAAACAACAATAAAACGAGTGAAAACAGCGTTTGGATGGTCAAAATCGGAGATATAGCCCGCGAGTTGTATAATGTATGGGTGAGGCAAACTGCTTTCCCGCCAATTTCCCCCAAGGCCACTGAGACACAGTCGATCGATACTCTCTCTCTCTCTCTTGCACTCGCTTGCCATCAGTGATGACAACACCCTGCTTGCAACTCGCTAATGTTAGCACGAAAATATACCTCAGAATAAGGGAATAATAGGGAAAATAGGTGATAACTGAAGGAGAGGAGGAAAGTGGGGAAGGAGGGGAGGTAGAGGACTGAGATTTTGCATGGCCCAGGGGCCAAATTTTTTTTTTTTTTTTTTTTTTTTTTTTTTTTTTTTTTTCGATGTCAAAAGTTGATTTTTTATTTTACTTACTCTCAAGAGTCTTCCCGCAGTCCGCCGGGGGAACTCTTAAGAGTCTCCCCGCAGCTCCCGGGTTAAGCAATGTATCATGACAATAATAAAGTGTTTATGTACTAGGTCATCTGCATATTATAATGTAAAACTTGCAAAATAAACAAACAAACTTATACGAACACAGTAAAAAGACAAAACCACTAATCAAAATTGCTATGTGGAAACAACACTTAAGTAAAATAATAATTTCTAAATAAAAGATCACAATCCACCACATAGGATGTACATTACTACACGAGCAGTTCCCTGGGGAAATCACCCACTAGTTCCTCCAGAACCATAACAAAGAGGAAGAGGCTTAACACAGAGCCCTTATTATCTATCTTCTTTATTAATGAATAGAAGTAATTGTTGTTTGGTCTGTATTTAATCTTGATTAATTTATAATATGATAGAAATATAATGCAGATTGTACAGCTTGAGAGAAATAGAAGACCAGATGATTATTATTATTATTATTATTATTATTATTATTATTATTATTATTTATTGAAATTAATGAAAAGGGCAAAACAATATTGGAATATTAACAGTGACAACTCCTCATCCTCGTGGTCGGTTCACACGCTTGTTTGCATGTTTGTTATCCTCTTTCTTTATTATCTCCTTATTAATAAACATAAAAATAATTGTATTTTGTTCTGTATGTGATGAATTGCTAGCCGAGAAGCAAGAGAGAGTCGAAAGATGGAGGGAGTACTTCAGTGAGTTGCTAAATGAAAGGAATGAAGAGCCAGCAAACATAGCTGGATATGGTATGGGAGGGAGAAGAAGAGAAGTAGTGGAGGAGGAGGTGGGGATCAGGAGGTCAGAAGTGTGGGAAGCCATGAAAAGAGTGAAGTTGGGGAAAGCACCAGGAACAGATGGAGTGTGTGGGGAAATGTTGAGGTATGGTGGTGAGATAGTGATAGAATGGGTATGGAAAATGTGCAAACTAGCATGGGAGAAGGGGAGTGCACCCGATGACTGGAAGACTGTCTCCAACCTGTCCTTCATATCAAAGATATTAGAGCGTGCAATACTTGACCAATTACAACCACTACTTCAGCAGAATGAAACTATCCCAATTTTTCAGTCTGCTTACCGACAGCATCATTCAACTGAAACAGCATTGATTAGAGTACATAATGATCTAGTTGAGAACATTTGCAATGGTGCCCTCTCCATCAATGTGGGTGGATTTCAGCTGCGACCGGCCAACTCTGTTCGAAATCTGGGTGTATATGTGAACTCCCGATTAGATTTCAAAGAGCATGTAAACCAGATAGTTAAAAGTTGTTACTTGCACATCAGAAATCTCTATTTGGTGAAGCCGTTTATAACCAGACGTTGCCTCCTGACGTTGGTTCACTCATTGGTCTTCTCTCGTGTTGATTATTGCAATGCCCTGTTGGTGGGTCTTCCAAATTATATTTTGAAGAAAGTTCAGTCTGTTCTTAACAGGGCCGCAAGACTAATTTTTGGTGTTCCACCTAGAACTCCTACTACATCTCTTCACATAGAACTGCACTGGCTGCCAGTAAGAGCAAGAATAGAATTTAAGTTGTGTTTGGTGACTTTTAAGGTTCTCAAATTTGGTGAGCCTAGGTACCTTGCGGAGCTGCTCAGGCGCCCACCGGCACACCATGGTGTAGTTGTGCGTCATGACAATGACCCTTTTCGTCTTGATGAACCAAGGGCTTTCCAGCAGTCTTCTTTCTTTGAGAGGTCATTCTCCTACATGTCTCCGAGGTTGTATAACAGGTTGCCGCTGTCCATGAGACAACTGAGTTCTGTTGAATGCTTCAAGAGACAACTTAAGACTTTTCTCTTTGAGAGAAGCTATGATCTTGAGAGAGGTGTCATGACGGATGGCTATAGAGTTTAGGCTATTTTGCCACTGCTAGTGATTGTTAAATGTGTGTTGTATATAAGCCTTCTTTTGATGCATTGATTTTTGTTCTTTTTTCTTTCTCTTTTCGAGCGCTAGTGAATTCTTCGGAAAAATTGGCGCTTATGAGAAATAAGTAACATGCTTATTATTATTATTATTATTATTATGATGGTGTGGCCTCACTATTGGTCTTGCTTGATCTCTCTGCGGCTTTTGACACAGTGGATCACGAGTTGTTATTGAGTGATCTTTATGATTGTGGTGTGCGTGACTCCGCTCTCTTGCTTCTTGGGTCGTACTTGTCAGGTAGATCCCAGAGTGTGATGGTAAATCAAGTGGTCTCGGACTCGACACCCCTGCAGTATGGTGTTCCGCAGGGATCAGTTTTAGGTCCTATCCTATTTATAATTTATATTAGCAGTTTGTCTCTTCTGCTTCGTGCACATAATGTCACCTTTCACTTTTATGCAGATGACACCCAGATTTATGTGAGAATCACAAATATAGTTGATATACGGAGTAAGATGGAATTGTTGATGTCTGATATCAAGAAGTGGATGAGAGCGAGAAAACTTAAACTAAATGATGGTAAAACTGATATTCTCATCATCCGAGGAAATAGAAGAGCTGATGATATAGTAGGTGCCCTCTCCATCAATGTGGGTGGATCTCAGCTGCGACCGGCCAACTCTGTTCGAAATCTGGGTGTATATGTGAACTCCCGATTAGATTTCAAAGAGCATGTAAACCAGATAGTTAAAAGTTGTTACTTGCACATCAGAAATCTCTATTTGGTGAAGCCGTTTATAACCAGACGTTGCCTCCTGACGTTGGTTCACTCATTGGTCTTCTCTCGTGTTGATTATTGCAATGCCCTGTTGGTGGGTCTTCCAAATTATATTTTGAAGAAAGTTCAGTCTGTTCTTAACAGGGCCACAAGACTAATTTTTGGTGTTCCACCTAGAACTCCTACTACATCTCTTCACATAGAACTGCACTGGCTGCCAGTAAGAGCAAGAATAGAATTTAAGTTGTGTTTGGTGACTTTTAAGGTTCTCAAATTTGGTGAGCCTAGGTACCTTGCGGAGCTGCTCAGGCGCCCACCGGCACACCATGGTGTAGTTATGCGTCATGACAATGACCCTTTTCGTCTTGATGAACCAAGGGCTTTCCAGCAGTCTTCTTTCTTTGAGAGGTCATTCTCCTACATGGCTCCGAGGTTGTATAACAGGTTGCCGCTGTCCATGAGACAACTGAGTTCTGTTGAATGCTTCAAGAGACAACTTAAGACTTTTCTCTTTGAGAGAAGCTATGATCTTGAGAGAGGTGTCATGACAGATGGCTATAGAGTTTAGGCTATTTTGCCACTGCTAGTGATTGTTAAATGTGTGTTGTATATAAGCCTTCTTTTGATGCATTGATTTTTGTTCTTTTTTCTTTCTCTTTTCGAGCGCTAGTGAATTCTTCGGAAAAATTGGCGCTTATGAGAAATAAGTAACATGCTTATTATTATTATTATAATAGTCCCCCTATATAAGGGCAAAGGGGAAAGAGGAGTGTGTGGTAACCACCGAGGAATATGTCTTCTAAGCGTAGTAGGGAAGGTATACAGTAGGGTAGTGATTGAGAGAGTGAGAATGAGAACGGAGAAATGGATAGGCGACGAGCAGGGAGGCTTTAGGAAGGGAAGAGGATGTGTAGATCAGATTTTTACCCTGAATTGTGTTGTGGAGAAGTATCTGGAGAAGAAACAAAAGGTGTATGTTGCCTTTATGGACTTGGAGAAGGCATATGACAGAGTGGATAGAGAAGGTTTGTGGAAAGTACTTAGAATATACGGAGTAGAGGGCAAGTTGCTGAAAGCAGTGAAGAGCATGTATGAGGGTGCAAAGGCGGCAGTATGTGTGGAGAATGAGCAGAGCGAGTTCTTTGACCTGAATGTTGGTTTGAAACAGGGGTGTGTGATGTCCCCGTGGTTGTTTACTGTATATATGGATGGAGTTATGAAAGAAATACTATCAAGAGCAGTGGATGTTGGTGTATCGCTGAAAAGGGAGGGAATTGAGTGGAAGCTACCTATACTGCTGTTTGCGGATGATACAGTTCTGATGAGTGATAATGAATGGGAGTTGCAGGGTCTGGTAAATGAGTTTGGAACAGTGTGCGAAAAACGGAATTTGAAGGTAAATACGGGGAAGAGCAAGGTTATGGTCTTCGAAAGGGGTGAAGTCACAGAGTGTGAGGTGAAGCTGAACGGTCAGGCTATGGAGATCGTCAACTCTTTTAAGTATCTGGGCAGTGTGTTGAGTAAAGATGGGACTATGGATGAAGAGGTGCGGGAGAGGGTACAACAGGGGAAGAGGGTTGTAGGAACGCTAAAAGCAGTAACAAGAAATAGGTGTGGACGACCTCCCGAAATCCATCCTTCCGAATCCTCCCTCCCTCGCGAGGACAGAGTCCACCTGGCCAGGCTGAGATGCGGACACCATCCAGCTCTCCTGAGCTATCAGAAGAGACTGGATGACTCCGTTGTCGACGCCTGCCCGGGATGTGTAACAGCACCCCATACCATTAAACACATCATAGAAGACTGCATTTCACACAACCACTTACGCCAACAACACAACCTACACTCAATGAGAGCTCTGTGGGAAAGCCCGATCGTGGCCATGGCCTTCCTCAGGGACTCGGGGCTGTTCGGCCAGGCAGCTTAGGGAACAACAACAACAACAACAACAAGAAATAGGGTGGTCAGTATGGAAGTGAAGAAGTCCTTGCATGACAGTGTGGTAATCCCGACACTGACTTACGGAAGCGAAGCATGGACGTTGGTTGAGAGACTCAGACCAAGAGTGAGAGCAGTGGAAATGAATTACTTAAGGAGTGCGTGCGGAATTACATGGAGGGATAGACAGATGAGGAAGTAAGAAGGAGGTGTGGTGTGGAGGTAGATGTGCTGGAAAGTGTGAAAAGGAACAACTTGAGATGGTTCGGCCATATGGAACGTATGGAAAGCGAGAGAATGACTAAGAGGGTGTACGAGAGCGAGGTGGAGGGACAGAGGGGGAGAGGTAGACCGAATATGAGGTGGAAGGATGGAGTGAGGAACTACATGAATGAAGGCGGTGCTGGTTGGGGGGAGGGGCGTCGACTGACTGGGGACAGAGGTGCATGGGGGCGGTTCGTTCGTGGCCACCCCTTCGGGGATCACGGCGTCAGGCAATAGATAGATAGATAGATGTGATGAATTTTTATGGTGATAGAATGTAGCACAAGAACATCACACCAACACATTACTGTATAAACAAAATGTTGATAAATAATGTTCCCTTATCTTTTCAGTCAGCTGCTGAGCTCTAGTATTAGGCCTAATATGTGTTGCCATACAAGCGGTCTTGTTCTTTCAGCTTTTGATGTTTTAACCCAATTTTTCAAAAATGTTCAATGAATATATAAATATGTTCTGAAAACTGCCTGATTCACTGGAGTGCCAGTTAAACAGACTTTTATTGTGTGTATATTTCTACTACTGTATTATTAACCCTTTCACACACAGGATGCCATTTGAGCCTATTCTGGGATACTTTAAAGCCTTTGTGACATCAGGGGTGTTTAGAAACCTTTAGTTTAGTTACTTCAACCTCTGCAGTTGTCTTTGTGGCAGCTGTGGGCAGAAAACTAATTTTGGAGAGGTAATTAAAATGTAAAACTTGCTAACTAAACAAACCAAAATTGGGACAAGGACAATATAAAGTCAAATTAAATGATCAAAATCGCTATGTGGAAACAACGCTTACTAAAATGAAAATTATTAAATAAAAGAACACAATCCACCACATAGGGTGTACATTACTACATGAGCAAGTTAATCTGTTTCCATTATAAGATTGAGAGAACTCTATTTCTGATTGCTAATCAGCAACCCCTGCGTCCACATGTGCGTGAAAAGGTTAAAAAGCTTTAATATATACAAGTAAGCTCATGTGAGCTTTTGTCAGTCAAAGACTACATTGGTAACAGTAACCAAGGGTAATCCCCAGCTGCAGTACAACAGTTATGTGGGAGTCAGGGACTTTACCTTCAAACTCTTAGTCAAAGCTGCTTAACATGGAAAAGTCAAAAGCTGCATATTTCCTATTCAAGGGGTTAACAAGCTAACATTGCTTTGGGTTTTAGCTTGTACTATCATAGTAATCTTGTTTTTTTTATTATCCTCAGGGATGACCGACGTTATGGGTATGATGCTAGTGGTGGTGGTGGTGGTGGTGGTGGCGGCGGTGGGGGTGGTGGTGGTGGTGGCTACTATCCTTCTTATGGTCAGGACTATGGTCACCCTCCGGGACACCCTGGGGCCGCGGGGAGGTACGCTATTATTTACACTTTGTACATTGACACTCAAACGTCTGGCGAGTGTATTCTTAAACAATTCCTTCCCTTCCCAGTACCGTTGATATACAGTAGCCTATACTGTATAACTATACTCTGTTTCATTTCCTCTTGACGGTAAATTGAATCGGCTAGCAAATAGTTTTTTTATAACTAACGAAAAAACAAAAAACTACCATAATTAATGCCAAGTTTTCTTAATTTCTGTGGTGGTGAGATTAATAAAAATAATATTAACAACAAATTTTGCTACAAAACCTCCTTAAAAGCGTAGTAATCAAGCTAAAGACACCAATTTACCGTCAGATGGAGAAAAAAACCCAGAGTGAGTATTGAAATATAATGTTGCCTTTATAAATGGGAATGGTAAGCTGTGTACCGGTACTCCCAGTAAACAATAGTAATTGTTTGGTATTAGGCGCTGAAAAGGGAAAGGATTGTTAAAGAATACATTCGTGTGTCTTGCTTTCATAACTTCAAGAGTATTATTCTCTACCTAATGTAAACTAATATACTCAACAAATATATACACTGCTTGAATATACTGTATTGTTAATCAAATTGTCCTCTTTTGATAATATTACCCATTTTGTACTCCCATGTGTGTGTTATTTTACACTTTCACATTTATAGAATATGGCACTTTTGAATATTAAACATTATTTTCTCCCCATCTTTCTCTTTAATGTAGTGTGTCTAGCCTATGTGTGTTTGAAGTACAGTTTGTTCATATCTTTTATTCTTCCTACTGCACTGAAATCTCTGCGCCTCTTTCCCAGGCTTGACGAGCTAGGACCAACCCAACCTCCTATGATGACTTTCAAGTCCTTCATGGAGCAGTGCGACGACACCATCACCGAGGAGGAGGCCCTCAGGAAATACTCGGACTACAAGCTGGAGTTTAAACGGCAGCAGCTCAATGAGTTCTTTGTCAACCATAAGGAGGAGGAATGGTGGGTTAGCTGGGAATTGATGGCAGTTTTGGGGGTATTAGGGGGTTAGCTGGGAATTGATAGGAGTTTTGTGGGTATTAGGGGGTTAGCTGGGAATTTTGGGGGTATTAGGGGAGGGAGAACGAGTGGTAGGAGCAATGGTGGGTTAGCTGGGAATTGATGGGAGTTTTGGGGGTATTAACAAAGGGATATTAATTGATTGATAGTGAGGGAGAACGAATGGTAGGAGCAATGGTGGGTTTGATGGGATTTATGTGGGTATTAGGGAAGAGATATTAGCCGATATTGAGGGAAAACGAGTGGTAGGTTAGATGAGCAATGTGGGAGGAGGAATGGCATGTTAGATGGGAGTTAACGGGTTTGTTAGTATTAGGGGAAGGTTTTTGATTGCCATTTAGGGAGAAGAAATGGTGGGTTAGATGGGGATTGAGGGAGGAGGAATGGTGGGTTAGTTGGGAATTGAGGGAGGAGGAATGGTGTGTTAGTTGGGGATTGAGGGAGAGAAATGGTGGGTTAGTTGGGAAATGATGAGCACAAAGGATGAACATTATGGGGAGGTGGTTTTGTGGGTACTTACGAGAGCGGTTCTGACAGGTATTTAGGGATAGGTTTGATAAGGACTTCTTTGTCAACCATAAGGAGGAAGAATGATGAGTTAAGTGGATATTGATGAGTAGAAAAGAAGGGGGTTGGATGGTTATTGGGAGGAGGGGTCTTTGGGTGAACTTAAGGGAGTGGTTGTTGTTGTTATTGTTCCCCAGGCTGTCTGGCCGAGCAGCCCCAAGGTCCCGGGCAAGGCCATAACCGAGCGCCCCCACAGAACCCTCCCTGCTTACCACTAAGAAAGCCCAGGTGACCGAAGCTGCTCCCAGGCGAGGAGCCGAGGAATGTGCGGAAACGCATGGGACACCCAAGGCCCTGTGCCCCTCAACCAATTATGAAAGGTTCTTTCTCAATGATAATGAGAAGGAGGGATGTTGAGTCAGGAGGATTTGGTTACGGTAGAGAGGCTTGTTCAGCTATTAAGCGCTAGTTATTTTCTGAATTAATTTGTTAGTTAATGTCAGGCCTAAGTAGGAAAATTATTGAAGATCTTAGATATTCTGATAGGTTTAGGGTTGTAGTGAATATCGGATTTGAATTTTAAGAGCTAAGATATACTCAAGCTAAAATATATTGTAGGTATTGTTAATCGAGACCAATTAATTGTACATACATACAATTTTAATGACCGCTTCATCCACAGAGAGTGCAGGTGCAGTTTCAGTACTTTTAACTATATGAAACACTTAAGCCAAGGTTTATTATATATAGTCCAGCTTTGTCCATATGTGTTATAGACTACATTCATTTTAAAGTTAGATAGCAAAGGATATAAAAGTTGCAGAGTTGTTCTATAACTTTTGACCTGAACTAGATTATGTAGGGTATTTCATTAGGTAAACAAGCATGTTTTCCAAAGTATGTACAGTACTGCTATTTGATTTTATGTTTTTGAGAATAGCAGGAACTTCCATATCATTAGGAGTGAATTCTGAGAGTATTTAGTGATAGTAAGATCCCTGTTCGGGCTCTGTGTCGAATCAGTCACCCCCCAGCTAAAAAAAAAATGGGGAATGTACCTGAGGTGATGTAGGAGACTACTGTAGAAGTGAACGAATATTGGGAGTAGGATTCAGTAATTAGAATAAGGTATTGTAATTATTACAATAGGGTATTGTAGAGGGTAATTATATTATATGGTTAATTATAATTTGATTACAACAGGCAGTTATTACAATACTGTATGTATAAATAAATAGGCAAGACTAGAGGTTAGGTTAGGTTAAGTAAAGCAGATTAACCAGACCACTGAGCTCCATTCGGAACTCTTATAGGTCTAGAGGTGACTATGTGATATAATTAATAGTTTATTTATAGAAGTTACTCCTGAGTTAATCCGTGTAAATAATGTAGGCCATACAGACAGTAGGGGTAACTAACTAGGGTTGTGGTATAAGCCACACCCTTAACCTAATACCACCATTTGCCCCCCCCTAACAGTGTTCTTCCAGCCAGCACCACCACCGGGGCACCTCAAGCCACCGTTATTTATCTCTTGCTTCGAAGAGACAAAAATATAAAGCACACATGGGGGATTAATCCGCGTGTTTTAGCCTAGGCCGCTGCGCGCAATGCAGCGTGATAGAACCGCTTGAAAATCCGTAACGTTTTTTAGTCTAGGGGGGTCGCACAATGACCTATCGTTGCGTTCACTCGACTTGCCGACCCCCATGTGTGTGTGTTTGTGTGTGAGGGCTCTCTGCTCAGGTGAGGTTTACTGTCTATAGTGATCATTTTATAGTTATGATTATATACGGTAATGTGGGAGACTGGGCGCCTCTCATACATGTGGTTATAATGTCCCCAGTGATCTTTTTGTTAATATGTTGTTACTCCATTACTATAGTCTATTCGCTGTAAGTAGGCGAGACATCATGACCTATCCTCTGGAACTCAAAAAGGGCTAGAGCAAATTGGCTGTAAATGTCCACATCTATTCCTTGACTAACTCTTCCCAAATGGTAGAAATATTAGCTCGATTACTCTAGTCGGTTTTGAGTTACAGAGGTTAGAGTAATGATTTCTCGCCTACTTACAGCGAATAGACTATAGGAGACTGGGCACCTCCCTTTGCCACGGTTATATTGTCTTCAGTCCGTTTCTCTCGGGAACGGGAATATAACGGTAAGCCAGTGATTGATCCTATCCATTAACGTTAGTGCATCTATATAGGTACAATATTGCTTTCCATGATTTGAAGTTGCTATTGAGTCAAGCCCCATTTCTATCTATTTGCTTTAACAGCCTGCTTTGCGAATGTTTTTAATAACATTTTAAAATTTTCAGTGAGTGAAAGCCTGCCTGTAATATATAAGCTTAAGCTTTAATCATGGCAATATATTTTGTTATTGTTATTGTTGTTCCCCAAGGCCCCGAGCTAGGCCAAGGCCATAACCGTGCGCCCCCACAGAACCCTCACTGCCGACCACAATAAAGCCTGGGTGACCAAAGCCACTCCATGGCTGGGAGCTGAGGAGGGTGCGGAAACGCCCGGGAAACCAAAGCCCCACCCAGGGCCCTGTGCCCCTCAGCAATTATGAAGAGAAAGTTGAGGGGTAAAGGAAAAAAATGTGACGCTTTGGCTTCCAATCTAGGTAGATTGGGAGGTCAATCCACGGAAGAGACGCCGTCACTTGAGATCTAGAAAATATAAAGTAAAAGGAACAGTCAGAGTAAGCTATGGGTATGGCAGAGATCGCTCAGTTCTCACTCTGATAGACCAGCCCATCACCATCAATATATTTTGTTTTATATATTTGTTTAAGGAATGTCACCTGTGGCATAATTTTGATATACAGTACATGTATATATACAGTAGTTGGGTAAGATTTGTATGATTGGAATTATATATTTGTTCAGTTATGAAACTAATCGTAAATTGCTTCTAATTAATAAAAAACAATAGTTCTATTACTGAAATCTAATTGTGGACAAAATACTTGGACTGAAGCCATAATATTCCATATATGATGGTAATGAAAGTTTACGATTATGAAAGGATTAGCAATTACTGGCTATAGTACATTACTGGCTATAGTACATTCTTTATATGTTAAAACAGCATAACATTCCAATAACTGCTAACAAAAAGCTACTGGGGACTATCGATCATATTATGTTCCTACAATGTATCTAACCTGATATTATAGTTAATTTAAACCTTTGCCTATCTTGAGTTAGTATGTAATTTCTTGCATATTATTATCAAACTCTGGAGGATTTTTTTGGTCGAGGCTTGGTCGTGGGATACGGAGATTGGATTACTAAGCTTCCAAAGTTAGTTTCTTTATAATGGAGGGATAATGGCTAGGTTAGAGAATATGGTGATCACTGGCGCTAGTTTATAAACCGGTTTCACACAGTCCTTCTCAGGTAATTTATTTACTGTAAACATTTTTGTGTATATGTATTGGTATGTATGACTATAGTCGATTTTTTTGAACTTGGCAAATTTTCACTTGGTCTATTTGAGCTGATTGGCTGGTGGTACTGTGCAGCATGTCTTTTGTTTGTTGTTGTTGCCGTTCCCCAGGCTGCCTGGCCGAACAGCCCCAAGGCCCCGAGCAAGGCCAAGGCAATAACCGAGTGCCCCCACAGAACCCTCCCTGCCTACCACAATAAAGCCTGGGTTACCGAAGCAAGTGGACAAATTTTGTTCTGACTCGGTGCAATCAGCCCCTATATTCTGTTTGTTTTTCTCCAGCTGATGGTAAATTGCTATCCCTCCATCCTTATTACTCAGCTATTACCACGAGTTTGTAGCGAAATATGTTGCTAATTATGAAAACTTGGCAATAATATGACACAGACCCATGGCAGTATCATATTATTCCAGTAAGAAGCGAGAAATCAGCTGCTAAGGGATTCAATTTACCATCAGTTGGAAAAACACAGACTATAGTAATGTTCTCTAGTTCAAGGAGACCAAGTACAAATTCGCCAAGTTAAATAAAAAGTAGACTAGATACTGACATTATTTTATTTTCATTGGCACAATTCTAATTATAATTGAATACAGAAGCTGTCAAACCAGAGTTGCCGTTAAAAGTGGCTGTGTGATTCCGTTTTGGTGGAGTTTAAATTAAGACTTGAGTGTTGAGAGGCGAGGTGCTTGGTGGTTGTATGTGATGATTAATGACATTGTTGGTTCTGTAGGTTCAAGGCCAAGTACCACCCCGAGGAATGTGTTAAAAGGAAGGATGAACAGCTGGCCAATCTTAAGGTGAGACAGGTTACATTGTTTGTAGGCTTCATTGCAATACACTCATTTCAATAGTTGCTGACAATCTGTAAACAAAATTCTCGACAGTCTTCATGTTTTTTCTAATCTATCTATCTATCTATATGCTCTGGCCCAATCCCCATTTTGGGGGTAGCCGACTCAAGACAGAGCAAGAACAGGGAAAACACAAAAACAACATAAAACAAAAAATAAACACAGATAAAAAGCACAAACTCACACACATCCAGGTCACCCAGGAGAAGACCCAGAGACCAGGGTTACCAAGGTCGCTCCAGCACTCCCCCAGCCCCTGACCACCCGGAGAGGTTCCGATCTCGGCAGGCAGACATGCAGCGGAGCCAAAGCCACAAGCCCTCCCACCACACTTCCAGGCACACCCTTCATATTAATCGTCCCCCCGGGCCAGGCGCCTGATGGACTATTATCTAGTCGAACTTGCGCCCGACCCCTTACTCCATTTCTAATAGCCCATGAGTACTACTACAATATACAGTATAATCTCTATATCAAGTAATGCCACTTCAGATAAACTTCATACAACCCACCCGGGATTCGAACCCTGGACCTTGTGATCAACAGGCACTCGTGCTAACCACTAGTGGTTAGCACGAGTGCCTGTTGATCACACGGTCCAAGGTTCAAATCTCGGGTGGGTTGTATGAAGCATACAGTATGTTGCAGATCGTAGAAATGTCAAAATAATGTCCCTCTCTGGAATTCAATTCTAAATTTTCAGCGTAGTTTTTTTAAGAGTTCTAGCCTACATGAAACCTTCAGTGCTGTGTTTGTGTTTGGGAGGCTTTATGAGGGCACTGTACATTTATAAGGTTTATAGTAAATATATATATTTTGGTCTACAGCAATTATTTTGTCTCCCCTCGCTTGTGACGTATAGCGTCGTGTGTGTGTGTTCCGAGAGCTGTACGAGGGTAACCGTCTGGAACGCATCACCGTGGATGCTGACCAGTCAGACCAGCTCCTCAAGTTGTTGGACTCAGTGGTCATCAAGCTGGAGGGAGGCTCTGATCTTGACTTACAGGTGAGATACTATGGTCTTCTTTTATTTTGCTAAATAATTTTTCCACATTGTGATTTTGATAAGGTCGTTTATCTTTATATTGTGTGCTTCCTGATTTTTCCACAGTCGAGCGAGGTTTTCCTAGACTATCTTGTGCCTTTCATCCATACTAGGTTATCCCCTATGCTTCGTTCATCAATTTAGACCCGTAAAAAAACCCATAAAACCATATACAGGTATTGTAATTAATTTAATACCATAGGAAGATAAACAAAAATAACTTAAATGGCATTTTTTATATCTATTTGAAGTGTAAATACCATACTACTTAGTTTTTCCTCTATCCCTGTCATAGTTTAAAGGGTTGATTGAGATAGTTTGAAACCTTATAATTTCTAGAGATCCTTCCTAAAGTAAATAATTTTAATCAGTATTAGCCAGAATAAAGTAAAAAAAAAAAAAAAATCGCTGGTATAGAAGGGGTTAAGGGTTTGAGTTGATTGGTTGGTTGAATAATTTCCTAATCTCTATTTACTCTGTGTAGGTGTTGGACCAAGCTGTGGAGGAAGAGACCCGCCCCCCAGCCACCACCACCCCAGGACAAACAGCTGACACGGAGGAGGAAGACAAGAAACCCTTTATTCTGGGGGAAGAGTGAGTATGGCGGATTGTTTAGTGATATTTAGATAGACAGGGAAGAAAACTAATTATAATGTAAAACTTACAAAAATAAACAAAGCAATAAGTATGTACATTATATACATAAGTGCCAGTGTATATACTGTACAAGTGTACATACTGTTTTGATTTTAGTTTTGCAAGTTTTACAAAATATTAGTTGTAGTTTCTTTATTCATACAGAATTTAGTAAAATTTACCAGGTTGTCCCGGACTTCCCAAATTAAAATGTAAAACTTGCAAACAAAGTCAAACCAAAACTGGGACAAAGACAATATAAAGTCAAAACAAAATATCAAAATCGCTGTGGAAACAACGCTTACTAAAATAAAATTTATGAAATGAAAGAACACAATTGACTAATTCCTTGAACGTGATGAATGATAGCGCGTTGTTATATGTGCGATTAGTTTGCTTGGGAAACAGATTAACTTGCTCATGTAGTAATGTACACCCTATGTGGTGGATTGTGTTCTTTTATTTATAATATTATTTTGCTAAAGTGTTGTTTCCACATAGCGATTTTGATAAGTTTTTTTGTCTTTTTACGGTGTTCGTCTAAGTTTTGGTTTGTTTATTTTGCAAGTTTTACATTATAATTAATTATACTGTAATTATTTTTCTTCCCTGTCTACAGTATGTAAATATCTCTTTTTGAACAGTAACTTTTGAGTTCGTTTTCAAGTTTTATATTTTAATTATATTTCTCTTTCTCTTTTTCAACAACATACAAACAAATCTCTTGTTTCCACACAGCGATTTTGATTAGTTGTTTCCACACAGCGATTTTGATTAGTTGTTTCCACATAGCGATTTTGATTAGTTGTTTCCACACAGCGATTTTGATTAGTTGTTTCCACACAGCGATTTTGATTAGTTGTTTCCACACAGCGATTTTGATTAGTTGTTTCCACACAGCGATTTTGATTAGTTGTTTCCACACAGCGATTTTGATTAGTTGTTTCCACATAGCGATTTTGATTAGTTGTTTCCACATAGCGATTTTGATTAGTTGTTTCCACATAGCGATTTTGATTAGTTGTTTCCACACAGCGATTTTGATTAGTTGTTTCCACATAGCGATTTTGATTAGTTGTTTCCACATAGCGATTTTGATTAGTTGTTTCCACACAGCGATTTTGATTAGTTGTTTCCACATAGCGATTTTGATTAGTTGTTTCCACATAGCGATTTTGATTAGTTGTTTCCACATAGCGATTTTGATTAGTTGTTTCCACAAAGCGATTTTGATTAGTTGTTTCCACATAGCGATTTTGATTAGTTGTTTCCACATAGCGATTTTGATTAGTTGTTTCCACATAGCGATTTTGATTAGTTGTTTCCACATAGCGATTTTGATTAGTTGTTTCCACATAGCGATTTTGATTAGTTGTTTTGTCTTTTTACTGTGTTGGTTTGTTTATTTTGATTAGTTGTTTTGTCTTTTTACTGTGTTGGTATAAGTTTTGGTTTGTTTATTTTGATTAGTTGTTTTGTCTTTTTACTGTGTTGGTATAAGTTTTGGTTTGTTTATTTTGATTAGTTGTTTTGTCTTTTTACTGTGTTGGTATAAGTTTTGGTTTGTTTATTTTGATTAGTTGTTTTGTCTTTTTACTGTGTTGGTATAAGTTTTGGTTTGTTTATTTTGCAAGTTTTACATTATAATTTCCTTGACAGTTCTGACGATGGTGAAGACAAGACTAAGGAAGAGGTGAACAAGAACCCTGATGAGCCCCTCAAGATGGACATGTCAGAGGAACAGATGGAGCTGCAGATGAAGGCTAAGGAGTACCTCAAACTCAAGGGTGAAGACTCAGAGAAAGGTTAGTACAGTGAACCCTCCAATTTCGCAGGTTGTCTATCTATATGCTCTGGCACATACTCTTTTTAGAGTTGCTGACTCGAGACAGAGCCCGAGCAAGGACAAAACAAAATTTTGCGGGTTGTAATCTCGCAAAATCTCAAGCTCACGGCAAATAATCAATGTGGCAAGGTTCATAAAAGTTTGCTGATTAACCCAAGTTAATCTTTGGATATTTACTGATACAAAGAAATACTGAGGGGTTAAGAGAGGGGAGGTCCCAATTATAATTGTGTGAACTATTATTGTTGTACAATATGCAAACATAATGTCCAGAATGAACATAGGCTTGTGCATAATCCTTTAACTTTCTTGATAGTGTAATGCTTAATGCGCCAAATTTTGGTGTGAATATCCTATATTAGAGTCCTTGGAGTACCACATATATTAAGAGTCCTTGGAGTACCACATATATTAGAGTCCTTGGAGTACCACATATATTAGAGTCCTTGGAGTACCACATATATTAGAGTCCTTGGAGTACCACATATATTAAGAGTCCTTGGAGTACCACATATTATTTTTATTAATCTCACCACCACACCCCCAATGAAATTAATTAAAGTATATATGATCCACCGGGATTCGAACCCGGGTTATCACACACATATTTTTGCCACCTTGGAGAGGGGAGGTCCCAATTATAATTGTGTGAACTATTATTGTTGTACAATATGCAAACATAATGTCCAGAATGAACATAGGCTTGTGCATAATCCTTTAACTTTCTTGATAGTGTAATGCTTAATGCGCCAAATTTTGGTGTGAATATCCTATATTAGAGTCCTTGGAGTACCACATATATTAAGAGTCCTTGGAGTACCACATATATTAGAGTTCTTGGAGTACCACATATATTAGAGTCCTTGGAGTACCACATATATTAGAGTTCTTGGAGTACCACATATATTAGAGTCCTTGGAGTACCACATGTATTCATTAGTTTCATTGATTTTATTAATTAGGTTTCTTTGTAAATTAATTGGTGGATTGGTGAATCAATATGAATTTTCCTTATTTCTTTTCAGAAGGGAGGAAACGCAAGCGATCAGGCAGCTCCTCCTCCTCATCCTCCTCTTCTTCCTCCTCCTCTTCCTCCTCGGATGATGAGCCCATGGGGGAGGAGGAGGAGAAGGAACCTCCTCCACCGGGCATGGAGATGGAGACAGAGGAGGGAGGTGGTGGAGGGAAGAAGATAGAAGAGGAGGAGAAAGAGAAGGAAGAAGGGAAGGAGGAAGTAGAGAAGAAGGAGAACGGTCTACATCCCCCGGGAGAAGAGGGTGAAGGAGGGGAGGAGGGAGAGGAGGAAGGTGATAAACCTGATAAACCTGATAAACCTGATAAAACCAAGAAGATCACCAAGGAAACAGAAGGTAAGATCTGGCCTCCTTCATCATTTATGGATTGTGTTCTTTTATTTATTAATTTACTTAACCCGTTGAGCCCCGGCTAGTTATAATATTTTGTTCACCCCAGTCCCAAGCCATTTTCACTTCTTTTTTTTTTGTTTGCTAAAATGGAAGACAAGGATGAGAAATGAAAAAAAAAAAAAAAAAAAATCACCTCGGACATTTTTTTTGGGTTGGGGGGGGGGGAGCCTCAAAAAAATTTGTTGAGCCAAAATGGAAGAGAATGGTGAGAAATGAAGACAAAAATAAAAAAAAACTCATTTCGGTCATTTGGGGGGGGTTCAATAGTTCGTCTCCCCCGCATGACCACCCGCCCGGGAGCACTAGGGTAAAAACTGAGTATGGCATTGTACGGTATACATCCTAAGGAGTGTCTCACATAAATCTCAAGCCTCTAGCTCCCATACGACCGGAGTAATGAAGGTTCAAAGTGGCGGTGAACTAAGGGTGTAAACTATCCCCACTAAGCCCACCACCACCAGCCGCGCGGCTGTCTCGGCCCGCTCACACCTACTGGCCCGGCTCCCACACACACTACGGTACCTCCCCCTCCTATTCTCCCGCCATTTCCTACCTTACGAGCCACGTAAGTGTTTTTTATATGTCGGACGCACGTGATGCGTCGCTGGGAGTTGGTGATCAAACACTGCCGACGCAACACGTGCGGCGCTGGGTCTCAGCGGGTTAAGCGTTGTTTCCAATTTTTTTTTTTTTTTTTTTCTATGTGATTGAGGAAGGCAAAAGGCATAACTGCCTATAGCGAGTGCCTCCCCCATAGTTGAAAGAGTGACAGGGCCAAAATCAGGGGACGTTCGAGCCAAAATGCCTGGACACACAGAGTTTGAAGCAATTTAAGTCATAGGAAATGGGAAAGACTGATTCTGGGAGAGAGTTCCAGAGCTCAGCTGTTGAGTAGAAGAAAGTTTGAGAGTAACGTTTCACTCTTGGGTTGGAGAGTTGCACAGAGTAGGGGTGGGATTGAGTTGCAAGACGGGTACCACGTGCCCTACGTAAAGGAGGTGGTATGCACTGGGATAGCTCTGAGGAACACTGATTATAGATTATTACTGAACATAGCGATTTTGATTAGTAATTTTGTTTTTATACTGTGTTCGTATATGTTTTGGTTTGTTTATTTTGCAAGTTTTACATTATAACCACCATACATGTATTTCAAACTTGATAACTTATTAATTGGTAGTTATACATAGTATTTGTTACCTTAAATGGGTTCTAGTATGTAGCTCATGTATGTATCTACTCAGGCACATACCCAATAGCTGGGGGTGGCCGACTTGAGACAGAGCCCGAACAGGGACAACACAACACAAAATAAAAATATCACCCATCTAGGTCGCCCAGAAGACCTATGCATCCCTATGCCAGAGAGAAAGGCTGACTTATTTTGCAAGTTTTACTTTAGAATGAAGCCAGTAGGCTGTGAGAGTAATACTAGGGAACCATGGGGCACACCATTATGGCCCCACTGCCTTCACTCTCAGGAAAAAATGATAGAAATAAGAATAAAGTCAGAAACTGGCTTTGTTAAGGAAATATATGTTTTATTTTCCGGTATGGCATTTACTTATTCTGTATAATTTTCTGTCACAGCAGGTGAGGAGACGGAAAACGGAGAGAAGGAAGGCGAGGACGGAGAGCCAGGGAAGGAGAAGGAGAAGAAGGACACCACCAACAAGACTGACGAGGGGGAGGCGGGTGAAGGCGGCGAGGGTAATAATAACGGTGATGGTGCTGATGGTGAAGGAGCGGAGGATGAAGTGAGGCCCCGAGCACTACACAAGACAGCCTCTATCTTCCTCAGAAACCTGGCACCAACTATCACCAAGCAGGAAGTAGAAGCGGTCAGTATCTATTTGGTCTGTCAATCTATCATACTTAGGCACTTTTATTTTATTTATTTTATTTTTTTTAGCTGGGGGTGGCCGATTCTTATAGCTGTGTATTTGTAGAAAAGTACTGCGCTTAAAAAGATCCCCTGTTTTAAAGCTACAGTACTGCAGTATGGGAATGGAGCATAGACATTGTACGAGATATATCATTTGAGAGTGAAAGGGGTGGAAATGTATTGCTTGAGAAACGCTTGTGGAGACAGATGAATGAGGAAGTACGAGAGCGATTTGGTGTGGATGTGCTGGAGTGTGGAGGTATTTCAGTCATAAAGAGCGTATGGAGTGCGAGATAATGACTAGAAGAGTGTATGCGTGAGGTGGAGGGATGGAGGTCAGAGGTATATGAGTGAAAGTGGTGTTTGGTAGGAGAAGGGGTGCTGGCTGACAGATGACAGGAGCATGGAGGTGATTCATTTGTGGTTAACCCTTTGGGGATTAAGGCGTTTGACAAATAGATACGGTAGTACTGCAACATAGCTAAATCTTATATTGTGTTTTGTGTTCATATTATTTTACTAAAGCGTTATTTCCACAGTGATTTTGATAAGTTCTTTTATCTTTATATTGTGTCGTCCTTGTTTTGGTTTGTTTATTTTGCAAATTTTCATTTCAAGTAGACATTAAATTTTTGTTATAATCACCTCTTCATCTCTTTTCTGTAATAGATGTGCCGTCGTTACAATGGTTTCCTGCGTGCTGCCATCGCTGACCCACAGCCTGAGCGACGGTGGTTCAGACGAGGGTGGGTCACATTCAAGAGGCACGTCAACATTAAGGACATCTGCTGGAACCTTAACAACATCAGGGTATGACTTGTATAATTTTTACTAGAGTGTTTTTTTTTTTTTTTTTTTTTTTTTTTTTTTTTTTTTTTTTTTGAGGCTTTAGTTAATGTTTTGCTTGCTGTGTTCAGCTTGCATTTTAGTTCTATCTATCTATCTACTCGGGCACATTCTCCACTTTTTTTTTTTAAGCTGGGGGTGGCCGACTTGAGACAGCATTTTAGTTAAGTTGTTGAATTTCATATATATTATTATAAATTATTATGTTCCTTCCAACAACCAACTATACTCCTAAAATCGATTAATGAAATTTACAAACACATGTGGCAGTCCGTGGATTCGAATCCAGGATGCTCACACCGAAAATCAACACCTTATGCATCGCACCACGAAGACAGTTAAAGAATGGTGGACACTGCGTACGATTTATTATGCAACTTCGAATCCTGCATATCAATCTAAGCATGTACACACATCCCAACTGCAACTCACGTAGGCTATGCATATGTGAATGGAAAGAGCAATTAATGGGGCCTTAACCACTAGGGAAGTCCTCTCGATAAATTACCCCTGAACCAATATCAATTATTATGTTCCTTCCAACAACCAACTATACTCCTAAAATCGATTAATGAAATTTACAAACACATGTGGCAGTCCGTGGATTCGAATCCAGGATGCTCACACCGAAAATCAACACCTTATGCATCGCACCACGAAGACAGTTAAAGAATGGTGGACACTGCCTACGATTTATTATGCAACTTCGAATCCTGCATATCAATCTAAGCATGTACACAGGGTGACACAGAATTTATTTACCCACCTGGCAGAAATTGTCAACGCTAACTTTGTACACATCTGAGTAGCCTAGCAATAAGCTGCATGGATAATCCTTTGGACTAGATATTTAAAACAATCTTCACAACCATTATATACATATCACTCCTAGATATTTAAAACAATCTTCACAACCATTATATACATATCACTCCTAGATATTTAAAACAATCTTCACAACCATTATATACATATCACTCCTAGATATTTAAAACAATCTTCACAACCATTATATACATATCACTCCTAGATATTTAAAACAATCTTCACAACCATTATATACATATCACTCCTAGATATTTAAAACAATCTTCACAACCATTATATACATATCACTCCTAGATATTTAAAACAATCTTCACAACCATTATATACATATCACTCCTAGATATTTAAAACAATCTTCACAACCATTATATACATATCACTCCTAGATATTTAAAACAATCTTCACAACCATTATATACATATCACTCCTAGATATTTAAAACAATCTTCACAACCATTATATACATATCACTCCTAGATATTTAAAACAATCTTCACAACCATTATATACATATCACTCCTAGATATTTAAAACAATCTTCACAACCATTATATACATATCACTCCTAGATATTTAAAACAATCTTCACAACCATTATATACATATCACTCCTAGATATTTAAAACAATCTTCACAACCATTATATACATATCACTCCTAGATATTTAAAACAATCTTCACAACCATTATATACATATCACTCCTAGATATTTAAAACAATCTTCACAACCATTATATACATATCACTCCTAGATATTTAAAACAATCTTCACAACCATTATATACATATCACTCCTAGATATTTAAAACAATCTTCACAACCATTATATACATATCACTCCTAGATATTTAAAACAATCTTCACAACCATTATATACATATCACTCCTAGATATTTAAAACAATCTTCACAACCATTATATACATATCACTCCTAGATATTTAAAACAATCTTCACAACCATTATATACATATCACTCCTAGATATTTAAAACAATCTTCACAACCATTATATACATATCACTCCTAGATATTTAAAACAATCTTCACAACCATTATATACATATCACTCCTAGATATTTAAAACAATCTTCACAACCATTATATACATATCACTCCTAGATATTTAAAACAATCTTCACAACCATTATATACATATCACTCCTAGATATTTAAAACAATCTTCACAACCATTATATACATATCACTCCTAGATATTTAAAACAATCTTCACAACCATTATATACATATCACTCCTAGATATTTAAAACAATCTTCACAACCATTATATACATATCACTCCTAGATATTTAAAACAATCTTCACAACCATTATATACATATCACTCCTAGATATTTAAAACAATCTTCACAACCATTATATACATATCACTCCTAGATATTTAAAACAATCTTCACAACCATTATATACATATCACTCCTAGATATTTAAAACAATCTTCACAACCATTATATACATATCACTCCTAGATATTTAAAACAATCTTCACAACCATTATATACATATCACTCCTAGATATTTAAAACAATCTTCACAACCATTATATACATATCACTCCTAGATATTTAAAACAATCTTCACAACCATTATATACATATCACTCCTAGATATTTAAAACAATCTTCACAACCATTATATACATATCACTCCTAGATATTTAAAACAATCTTCACAACCATTATATACATATCACTCCTAGATATTTAAAACAATCTTCACAACCATTATATACATATCACTCCTAGATATTTAAAACAATCTTCACAACCATTATATACATATCACTCCTAGATATTTAAAACAATCTTCACAACCATTATATACATATCACTCCTAGATATTTAAAACAATCTTCACAACCATTATATACATATCACTCCTAGATATTTAAAACAATCTTCACAACCATTATATACATATCACTCCTAGATATTTAAAACAATCTTCACAACCATTATATACATATCACTCCTAGATATTTAAAACAATCTTCACAACCATTATATACATATCACTCCTAGATATTTAAAACAATCTTCACAACCATTATATACATATCACTCCTAGATATTTAAAACAATCTTCACAACCATTATATACATATCACTCCTAGATATTTAAAACAATCTTCACAACCATTATATACATATCACTCCTAGATATTTAAAACAATCTTCACAACCATTATATACATATCACTCCTAGATATTTAAAACAATCTTCACAACCATTATATACATATCACTCCTAGATATTTAAAACAATCTTCACAACCATTATATACATATCACTCCTAGATATTTAAAACAATCTTCACAACCATTATATACATATCACTCCTAGATATTTAAAACAATCTTCACAACCATTATATACATATCACTCCTAGATATTTAAAACAATCTTCACAACCATTATATACATATCACTCCTAGATATTTAAAACAATCTTCACAACCATTATATACATATCACTCCTAGATATTTAAAACAATCTTCACAACCATTATATACATATCACTCCTAGATATTTAAAACAATCTTCACAACTAGGGTTGCACCGATAAGCAATTTGGCCGATTACCGATTAATCGGTTAACGATAATCGGTGCCGATTATTTAAATTGTAAACAATATCAATCTTTATTAATTAGCCTACTGGACACTGGTATTTCTTCTTATTGAATGCAGTACTAGGTATATTTTTCCTAGTCTCAGACTTGAGGCAAATACAGTACTGTTATCATATCATAATTTTGCATCTTAAAATTACTCGATACCAGTACATTGAGGATAGGCCTATCTCAATTATTTTTTTTAAGATTAAGGTCTGAAATTCTTTGGTTAATCTAAAATTACATGTGAAGAATACCTTTAGAATGTCCATTTTCAGAAGAACTTACTTGAAATAAATACTGAGGAGATATATTAATTTTTTACTAACATCAGCATCCTGAAATTTACATTATTAATATTGTTTTACACATGTTATCATTAGGAGAAATCAAGGTACTAATCGGCCCCGATTAATCGGCCAAAAAGCCGATACCGATTAATCGGCAAAGTGGCCGATTAGGCCGGTTACCGATTAACCTACCGATTAATCGGTGCAACCCTATTCACAACCATTATATACATATCACTCCTAGATATTTAAAACAATCCACTTGTTCCAGCATTTCCCCATCCATTTGTACATTTAGATTCACCATATGAGAATCTCACATAGGTTTCGTACTCAAGCCAGGGTATATTTCTCATTGTCTGGATATATTGTTTTGTCCTCTACTGTATCATTCATAATAATACTGAATATCTCTCTTACAGCTGCGGGACTGTGAGCTTGGTGCCATTGTGAACCGAGATCTTAGTCGGCGCATCCGTACCGTCAACGGCATCACGTCACACCGTGGGGTGGTACGTGCTGACATCAAGCTGTCCGCCAAGATCATACAGAACCTAGACTCTCGTTGGTGTCTATGGTCAGACGCCCCTACCTCACAGGAGAACCCGGTATGTTGATACAATACATTGATATATGGTAAAATCAGTCGTATAGTTTTGTTATGTATTTTTGTTTATTTTTTTGTTTAGCTGTATGTGATAAGCAACTACATTCTAATAATATTGACTTCTAAATAATATTTTGCTAAAGCGTTATTTCCACATAGCGATTTTGATAAGTTCTTTAGCCTTTATATTGTGTCGTCCCTGTTTTGGTTTATTTATTTTGCAAGTTTTGCATTATAATATTTAGAGACCGGCATTTTGGAGGAGCTGTTAAGTGATGATGAGATAGTCAGAACTTGTATATTTCTCTCACCATCTATCTATTGACTAATTGACTAATTCCTTGAACGTCATACGATGGTTCATTGTTATGTGTGCGATCAGTTTGCTTGGGAACCAGATTGACTTGCTCATATAGTGATGTACACCCTATGTGGTGGATTGTGTTCTTTTATTTCAAACTTTTTTTTATTTTAGTAGGTGTTGTTTCCACATAGCGATTTTGATCAGTTATTTCGCCTTTATATTGTCTTTGTCCCAGTTTTGGTTTGTTTAGTTTGCAAGTTTTACATTTTAATTAATATATAACACACATGTATCATATCGGTAACCCTGTTTATTTTTGACCTACAAGCAGTTGCTGAGTCTAACATCATCATCCAACCCCGTCCTGCGCAACATAACGGATTACCTGATCGAGGAGGCCAGTGCGGAAGAAGAGGAACTGCTGGGAGGAGCCAGTATTGTGACCGTTGGAGTGAACAACATTCAGACCGTGGTGGTGGCGGTGGGAGGAACAGGGGCAGCTGGAACAGTGGCTGCTGGTGGGGTGGAAGATAAGGCCGAAGGAGAGGCCATCGAGAGGGACCCCTGTCTTATTACGGTATGTACCAAACAGCTCACTATATATATATATACAGTATATATATATATATTTTTTTTTTATGTATACCGTAACTGACGGTAAATTGAAAAGTTCCCATCGAGATATCATATCCTCCCTCCCACAACTTTTGTTTGCGCTGTTCATCGGTTGACAGTGAATATTGCTACATATTGACAGCTTACCAGTATGTACTGTATTTGTTTTTTAATGATCCAATTTTTGTTGTTATTCCTCCTAGGTCCTGGATCGCCTACTACTGTACCTGCGTATCGTTCACTCTGTGGACTACTACAACCACTCAGAGTACCCCAACGAGGATGAGATGCCCAACCGTTGTGGCATCATGCACGCCCGGGGCATCCCACCCTCCAGTAAAGTTACCCCCCAGGAGGTACATGACTACTGCCGGGCCTTTGAGAACAAGATTGGATCATTCCTTCAACCACTTACAAAACTCACCGACGACGATTCTAAGAAATTAGGTTAGTTATTCTCTACTGTACATACATACAATGGTTAAGCCGGTATCACACGAGCGCTTTTTCACTCGAAACATTTATACTGAATACTGGTCTGGCAGCTCATGAGGTAAACATTTAATATTTTTCTGTCACCTAAATTCATCTATCAGTCTAGTTTCCGATACCAGTGCAAAATACTCCAGATATGTTGCCAGAAAAATTTTGATCATCGAATGTTGACTATATACTGTATAAATCTCTCGTGTGATACCGGCTTTAGCGTTGTTTTTCATTATATACATTATAATGGTGCAGACAGGGTTGCCTTTGAGCAGTTATAGTGTAATACAATAAAGCTCTGCCACAACACTACCCCACCATGTCATCACTGTGGCTGATGTTGTATTGAGTTGGTAATATTTCTTTAGATGTAATTTTTTATTTAGATGTGTGTGTGAATTTGTGTGTTTATCTCTTTGTTTATTGTCCCTGTTCGGGCTTTGTCTCGAGTCGGCCACCCCCAGCTAAAATTAAAAAAATTATGGGGTATGTGCCTGAGTACTGTATATATAATTATAGATAGATATTTTGTATATGTTAAATGGTATGAGATAGTACAGTATACAGAGGTGGCAGAAATGCAAGGATGATACATCTTTGGAAGTGAGTGTCGGAAACTCTATACCTAGAGTTATATTTAACCCTCTCCGGCATATGACGCACTTTTGAGCCTATTAGGGATACTTTAAGCCTTTATTACCATCAGGGGTATTTACAAACCTTTAGTTTAGTTACTTCAACCTCTGCAGTTGTCTTTGAGTTAGCTGTGGGCAGAAAACTAATTTTGGAGAGATAATTATAAGAGTGAGAGCACTCTATTTCTTATTGCTAATCTGGCAACCTCTGCATCATATGAGTCTGGAGGGGTTAAAGAGTAGCCTATGTTAACCACTTCATTGGAGAGGGAAAGTGTGTGTAGAGGGGGGATTTTGTTAATCTATCTATCTATTGCCTGACGCCGTGATCCCCGAAGGGGTGGCCACGAACGAACCGCCCCCATGCACCTCTGTCCCCAGTCAGTCGACGCCCCTCCCCCCAACCAGCACCGCCTTCATTCATGTAGTTCCTCACTCCATCCTTCCACCTCATATTCGGTCTACCTCTCCCCCTCTGTCCCTCCACCTCGCTCTCGTACACCCTCTTAGTCATTCTCTCGCTTTCCATACGTTCCATATGGCCGAACCATCTCAAGTTGTTCCTTTTCACACTTTCCAGCACATCTACCTCCACACCACACCTCCTTCTTACTTCCTCATTAGTCTGTCTATCCCTCCATGTAATTCCGCACGCACTCCTTAAGTAATTCATTTCCACTGCTCTCACTCTTGGTTTG
>JBAKBP010018245.1:0-47140 GCA_037953745.1 Lithodes maja
CTACCCAGAATTGAAGAGAGCTGTCCTACGGGCATACGAGTTGCAACCAGAAACATATCGATTGAAGTTTCGGGGTGTTACAAAGACTAGGGAGGCGACCTTTCTTGAGCATGCCCGGGACTTAAAAGATGCACTTACAAACTGGACACGTTCTGAGAAAGCTGAGACGGCCGAACAGTTGACGGAGCTGTTTCTGCTCGAGCAGTTTTATAAGTGTACAGGTGCAGAAATGACTTTAACTATTAAAGAAAAGAATCCAAAAACTCTACAGGAGGCAGCTGAGATGGCTGACCTCCGGCTATCATTAATTCGTGGGTGCGGGTCTGCCCAGCGTAGTGAGGCAGGTAACAAGGGGCGTGACGCCCCACCCCCCCGAGTTAGTAATATATCTTATGCAAACAAGTACAAGAGCTATGATACCAAGACTGACCACAAGACTAACACCGTCCCATTTAAGAAGGGGCCGGGCCCTTCCCAGTACCAAGGGAAGCCCAGAGGGGAGTTGGAGTGTTATCTTTGTCATGAAAAGGGGCACTTTGCAAGAGTCTGTCCTAGCAAACCACCTACAGCAGCTGTGTCTTTGGCCTGCAACATTGGTGTGTCTCCGAAGTCTTCTGAGTTTGCCCGGGGCAGTTCGTCAGAGCCTGAGGCACAGCCAATGCAGAAACACCTGAGAGGCTCGAACCCTGCTCAGGATGTTTTTTGCGACCATAGAGGACGGGGTTGCGTGATGTGGGCGGGGCGCAAGCATGGAGTAGAGGTCTTGCGTGATACAGGTGCTTCCCAGACTCTGATGAACAATTTGACTGGCTACCCTATAAATGCGGCTCGGGTGGTAGTGGTGCAGGGTATTAATGCAACTCGGTCATACCCGCTGGTGCGGTTGGAGTTGGAGGTGGATGGTGTGGCACGTGAATTGGATGTTGGGATTGTGGAGAAACTGCCAGTGGAGGGCGTCGACCTTCTTCTCGGCAACGACTTTGCAATGCCCGCTTCTGAGGTTCTACCCTTAGTCGTTGCCGAGAGGCCGGCCGACGTGAGTGGGGGAGAACAAGAGTGTGTCGAGCGGTGCCAGGCACAACCCATGGCGTGTGCTGTCACCCGAGCTCGGGCAGCTAAAGTGTCACAGCCTAGTCCTCCGTCTTCAGACCAGCAGAGGAACGATCAACAGGAGGAGGCTAAAGCTGGAGTTGGTTTTAAGAGTTTTGACTCGGCGGCTCTCCTGGGTGATTCAGTATTGGCACCTATGTTAGAGTCTGGAGAGGCCCCAGGACCTGTCACAGCTAGTGAGGAGGTAGGGCCGGAAGAGACTCCGAGGCAGCAACGTTGCACACGGAGAGAAGAAAGGGTTGCTCAGTTTGATATTGGGGAAGGACTTGGGTTGCTTCGGAAGCATCTAGACAAGTTGGTTCCCTCAGATATTTGTAAACTGCAGTTGGAGGATCCGGAAGTTCAGAAGTGTGGTAATGGTGCTGTCGAGATTAAACACGAGGACGGGGAAGCATGTCATGTGAACCTGTTGGAGGAGTTTGTGAGGCAACCACCTGAGCAGCCTACTGTCCCTGCGTTGGTCTGCCGCGGCCAAGGTGGAGAAGGAGAGGGGGGCAGTAGGGCACAGGTGGAGGAGAGTAGGGATTGTCATGTCTCGGCGAAGCAGTGGGCGGGGGACACGAGTCTGGTGGCTGTGGAAGTGCTAGAGCACCTGCCTGAGCAGCAGTGTGCAGCACTCCAGCACCAGCTCGGTTCATACCCCACTGGTCGTGCCGAGCCCCTGAGTCTCACAACTCGGGCGGTGCGAGATGTTCCGCAGGCAGGTCATGTGACTGTTAAAAGACCGTTAGCCTCGTTGTTTCGGTGGTTTAAGGTGGGCGACGAGGCCTTGGCATGGTTGCCAGGTCAGGGTCGACCCATGGCTGCCAAGGGTGGTGGTCAAAAGGAGGACATTGAGCAGATTGGTAAGGTCGGCTGTGGTATCGCAGTGCCCGGTCGTCGCATAGCCTCCCAATGCTGCTCTAGTCTAATGCAACAGCCCTACCATAGACCGACTGTATCTGGCCATGTCGCTGAAAGCGGTGATGCTGCGCAGGCAGATGTCGTCACAAGGAATGCGGGGGTGCGCATGTACGGTATCGGCGGGGAAGCCTTAGCAATAATGAACTGTGGGAGTGACTGCACGGGTGGTACTGATTGTCCCTCTCATGACCTGGCTGTTTTAGGGACGAAGGTGGAGAAGGAGGGAGACTACAGGTTAGAAGCTGCGGTCTCGGCTGGGTTGTGGGAGGGCACAAGGCATGTTGTTCGTGGAGACAGTGCAAGGCAGTTATTTACTAGGCTATGGCAGTACTTTCGCATGTTTGTTGCTTCTCCAGGCCTGAGGTACGGGGTAGAATCCGACATGCAGGCTGGAGATAGTGCAAGGCTCAGTTTAATTCCCTGCCGTATAAATCCTGCTCGACAGCCTATGGTGCAAGCAGAGCTGGATTACGTGTGGACGAAGGATCTGAGGGATAAGGAATGTCGTGAGTGGTCGTTGCTTGTAACTTTGTCCGAGCGTGCTAAAGAGGTATGTGGTTTTGTTGTGGACGGGAGTACCTACCAGTGCAATGTTGTGCCTGACGGACTTAAGAATGCACCAGCAACGTGTCAGAGCCTGATGAATGAAAGTGAAAAGGACGATGATGCGCTGGGGCATTTCGAGATCTATGTTCCAGCCTATGGTCCGGTCGGTGTAGTTTACCCAGATCATTACCCTCTCGAGATCTTGGACCAGTTTCACAATCGGAATATGAGGCTGACCAGGTGGTCACTAAGGTTATTGGTATATAACCTGGACATAAGCCATATTGCCGGTTGTGACAACGAGGTTGCATGTGGTCGTTCAGGGGTATATGATCCTGGGTAAATTGACACACGGGTAGCCTCCTGCTTTGGTTTGAGTAGTATTTTGCGCTTGGTGCTTGTTGGCTCGCGGTTGTAGCCCAGCGTATTGGGTCGTAAAGCAGGATTGTTGAGCGTTTGGTATAGAAGAAAATAGGCTGCCCTTATAGTGCAGCCGGAAAAAAACATATTAAAATATAAAAATCATATAAAAACTCTTTCTTTTTGATGAAGATAATTGTATAAGTTTGTCATAGCCTATAAGGTTTGAGTAGTCCACGAACTATCAAACGGCTGAGCTGCTGTAAGCTCGCTCTGGGAGCATGATATTGTGTCTTTTACTATTGTTGGGAGGAGTTATGAAATGTGAATTTTTTTTTTATAAGATGTGTTTTAGTGATAAACTCAGCGTTGTTTTAGTGCCATGCGGTCGCTGGGTGTGAGGGGTTTGATGGGGTTCTGTATATCAGATTTTAGCTCAGGGTTGAGCAAGTAAAATCTTGGGGGAGGTGTGACGCATGTCGAGTATGAGCATGCTGTACAGAACGCCCAGTCAGGCCCCACTCTCGCTAGGATCGTCAGGGCAGGAACTTTGGCTGTAGTCAGTGTAGAGTTTCCTAACTCAGTTTATGTGAACCGTTGTACTATAAGTATTATCATTATGTATTTTGTTTTCTTCTAAGTCAACGAGTTCTATTTTATATCATTAGTTATAAGTATTGTGTGTGGGACTTATATACAATGATGAGAGAGAGAGTTACGTGGCGACGGCCAGTGAGCGCGCCACGAGGTGGGTAGGCCTAATTCCCTCCTTCCTCCTCCCTTCCTCCCTTTCAGCGCGTGGGAAGTTCTTTGTCGATCCCAGATTGAGAGAGTATATGACGTCATGATTGCCAGTGGGCGGTCCTTAGTGTTGGCGATATGCTCGCTACAGGGCCGAGTATAAAAAGAGAGGTCCTCGCCACAATTCTTCAGAACTCATCAGGCAAAGCGACCTCTCATATCCCTTGCAACTATCGATATTCTTCCGACTGATGTGAACTTTCTCTACTCTCTGAACAGCCTATTTTCTTCTCTTCTCGTCCCTTTTTAACCAATGACCCCTTTGGTGCAGATTTAGTCAGCCAAAGTATTATCGCTTGAGTTCTCACGAGATAAGTGCCTGTTAGATAGCCTATTTTTGGAAGGGTTAACTAGAATAGGATTGATTGATGTTTGTTGCACTCGTATATGTATTTCCCTGTGTACTATTATTCATGTTCCTGTTTTCTGCTGGTTTAGGTAATGCTAGACTGGGATAGGGTTCCTCGAGTTGTGATTTCCTATGAGTGCTAGGTTGGTTGAACCAGCACAATTGCAACGGAGACGTGGGAAGCCTAGGGGGTCTTTTTGATTGTGTACCGTGGGAGTTTAGCACTGTGTTGCGAGTGAGGGCTTTTGCCTGTGCCACCCAACACTGTGCTATCTCATTTGCTTGACTTTGAGAGGATCGCCAGGAGAGAACCAGATACTAGTGATCTGGATCTCTCAAGAGAGCATCCCGTCAATTACCGTAATTTGGCCGCACAGTCTTAAGGACCTCGCTAGGCTACGAGCCGCTTGCTCAGCCATTGTCTCTTAACCTTAGATATCCCAGCTAGACTTTGCTCGACCAGCAGATACAGCATAGTATTGAAGCTTCTCCTTATGTATATTATTGTTTAAGCACTATTGATTTCATGTGTGGCACGCTTAGCTACTTCAGAGATTAGTGGCCCACGAGCACAATCTTAGTAGGCTATTGCCAGTGCATTGTCGGAGTACTTCTTCTTAATGTTTGCCATATCCTATTGCTTATTCTTATAATTCTTCTTATGTCAATTTAAAGCCTTTAATTACCAGTGAGTTATTCATTAAATTGCTGTTCAAAATCCGATACTTACTTCTTATGAGTATTCGAGAAGCATCTAACTTATCAGAAGATTCCTTGCTTGATGCTCGAGGACTATTGTTTAACGTAACGTAATAGTGCCGATCCGAAGTAGAGGGTGGAGGACTTCTTAAGTTCTTAGTTCAAGGGTGGATTACTTCGGCTTCGGCCAACACTATTCTTTAGTGTTGTAGTACTTTCTTCTTTGTTTGATTGTTGACCAGACTAGATAACTCCCGTCTTGTTATTAGTCTGTTGTGTGAAACGCTAGTACCGAGTTCTTGTATACCCCGTTATAGCAGATAGAACTCTGGAGGGTAGTGGCGTTTTTTGTTCGGCTGGCAGTACTCTGGGGTTGGGATCGTGTGTTTTCCGTTGTGGCAACGAGCCATAGTCGAGTCCTGTGTAAGAGCCCTAGTGTACCTGAGTGCCCGGTCGTAACAACAACAATTAAAAGGGTGGTGAGAGTACAACAATTAAAAGGGTGGTGAGAGTACAACAATTAAAAGGGTGGTGAGAGTACAACAATTAAAAGGGTGGTGAGAGTACAACAATTAAAAGGGTGGTGAGAGTACAACAATTAAAAGGGTGGTGAGAGTACAACAATTAAAAGGGTGGTGAGAGTACAACAATTAAAAGGGTGGTGAGAGTACAACAATTAAAAGGGTGGTGAGAGTACAACAATTAAAAGGGTGGTGAGAGTACAACAATTAAAAGGGTGGTGAGAGTACAACAATTAAAAGGGTGGTGAGAGTACAACAATTAAAAGGGTGGTGAGAGTACAACAATTAAAAGTGAAAGATTAACAGATTAAAAGACGTAATGGAATATTGCACACACACACACACACACACACACACACACACACACACACACACACACACACACACACACACACACATTTTACGGTCACGGTGGCCGAGCGCGCTCAGTACTCTGTATTGGGAGCGCTAGCTCTGGTGTCGGGGGTTCGATCCCACGCGCCGGCAGGGGAAGTTCTCTAAAAAACTTTCCCTGGCCGTGAAGGCAAGGTTTGGACGGACCGTCTCGGGGGGCCCACAAAGTCTCCTGCCCACGTCCTACTTCCTCGGGGGTATGTAGGCACTCTCGTTAGCAGCCAGGATCAGTCTGTCGATCCCTTAGGATAAGATCTAGGTTAAGTCTGTGTATTTTCAGCCCCATTGGCTGCCGGCTTGAAATAAACCGATTATTATTATTATTATTACACACACACACACACACACACACACACACACACACACACACACACACACATTAAGAGCAATATAACGACAATTGTATATAATATAAATGTTTGTCTGTGTATGAAGGAGACAAAAGGCAAAGCCGCCCACAACAAGTGTCTCCCTTAAAGGTTGAAAGCGTGACAGAGCCAAAATCAAGGTACATTATAAGTCATTTATATGTTTTGGAAAGACGTCTGGTGTGCTTGTTAAATGTAGTGAAATAAATAGGTGTTTCTGAGAGTTAGTTGGATTACTCTGTGTAGGTGAGGCACAAATAGAAACAGTGGGGGAAGCCAGGCAAATTTAACAAGAGTTCCAGCAACTCCTTATCATACAGTACCTATGTGGCTTCCCCCAAAGTTTAAATACATTTGTTATTGTTTTATGTGGATGAGGGAGACAAAAGGCAGAGCTGCCTGTGACAAGTGCCTCCCCTAGAGTTGATAAGAGTGACCGGGTTAGTTTTTTGTGTGTGTGTGTGTGTGTGTGTGGCGTGCTGGTTTAGTGTAGTGAAGTAGATACCAGGAGGAGGTGTTTGTGAGAGCCAGCTGGATCACTGTGTAGGTGAGCACAAACAAACACTGTAAGGGAAGCTAGACAAATGAAACGAGTTCCAGCAACTCCTTGTCAAATGCCTATAGGCGCCTACAATCTCCCCATCAAGTTAACTCACCAACATATTATTGGAACCTCTGTCCTTCAGTGGTGACGTCACTCCTGGCCCAGTAGCGCCATATTTCATAAACCAACCTGAAGAATGAAAGGGTGTGTGACTTTGAATAGCGTTATAACATGTTTTTCGTTGAAGTATACTATGATTATTTGGGCTCAAATCTAAGCAAAGTATTTTGATAGTTTGTGACCACTTTAAGGGGTCATTATTATATAATGTTCAAGATAGAATCGTTGTATGAACACCATAACATACGGTACTGACTGTATGCAGTATTGGGCTGCCATCAACTCATCATTACATTCAGTAATCATGAACAAAAGGGGAAGCGTAAATACACTTATAAATAACTGTGATATGTTTGGTGTGTCCGAGTGACGTTAGTCTTAGCCGGTATCACACGAGAGCTTTTATAGTAAACATTCGATGATCAACATTTCTGGACACTGGTATCGGAAACTAGACTGATGATAGATGAGTTTAGGTGACCGAAATAGTATAAATGTTAACCTCATAAGCTGCCAGACCAGTGTTGAGGATACATATTGAGGGAAAAAGCGCTCGTGTGATACCGGCTTAAGATAGTGTTAACGAATCTGCTTCAAGGGTGGGTGTTCTATTTTGTATTTACCGTTATTTAATTAATTTGAACTAAAACATGGATGAGCTTAAACAAACTCAATTGAACACTATACGATATATATATATATATATACAGTATATATATATATATATATATATATATATATATATATATATATATATATATATATATATATATATGTGTGTTAGTAAAGCCAGGTAATACATTTTCTTTAATGCATACAAGGTTAAAGGAAGTAGCAGTTTCAGCATTCGAAATTTTATTATTCAGAGATTCTATATTTCTGATTAATGTTCGTTGGGGTTCAGTCAGCAGGTGGATAAGGTTAGCAAAGTGCATGGTAATTCGACGTTTCGCTAGTCTTCTAGCATCTTCAAGGAATGATTACATTTAGCGAAATTTAGGGATAGAATAGGGGGGGGGGGGAGGTAGGGTTTATCAGAGGATATTGAAGAGAGGGGTAAGACATGAAGTAAAGTAGGAGAGTAGAAAGGTAGTGGGCCGTCCACTTTGCTGTTATTTATATTATCTTTAATGTATTGTTGTGATTAAGAGCATACCACCCACTTGCTGTTTGCTATTCTGTCGGTCTGTCCTCCTTTGTACTTATTTTACTTTTTTAGTTTGTATAATATTATGCTTTGTAGCGTCGTTCCTAAATTCTTGTTATTTATGTTTTCCTGTTCACTTTGGTGTGGTAATTATGATACATTGATATCATTTATTACATTAACTATATTAATTACATTCATTATATTTTATGTTTGTATTTGACATATTTATGATTTATTCTTTCCTATTTTGTATTCCTGTTATTACATTTTAGAGAGAGAGCGAGAGAGAGAGAGCGCGAGCTCCTCTCTGAAGGTGGGTGGAGTTCCCAACTAACTGGCTGGCCAATAGGCATGCGATATCCCTCGCGTCAGCCATTTTGCAAGTCTCCTTCTCTCTCTCTCTCTCTCTATCTCTATCTCTATCTCTATCTCTATCTATCTCTCTCTCTCTCTCTGAAGGTGGGTGGAGTTCCCAACTAACTGGCTGGCCAATTGGCATGCGATATCCCACGCGGCAGCCATTTTGCAAGTCTCCTCTCTCTCATCTCATCTTCCACTAAAAATTCTTATAGAGGCCCGCAGGGATCAATTCTGGGACCCCTCCTATTTGATATTTTTGTTAATGACATGAAGGATGATGTAAATGACTGCCTATTAATTCAGTATGCCGATGACACTCAACTATTACACAATGGTACTGTAGATGAGCTGCATGATCTGATCAGGAGAGCAGAGACAACAATATGTAAAGCCAAGCAATATTTCTGTAAAAATGGGTTAATGCTAAATTCAAATAAGACACAATGTATATTTATAGGATCTAGGCAGCTAATTTGCAGACGATACCAAAATGGGGAGAACAATTGATTCAGATAGAGATATAGAGTGCCTCCAAAGGGATCTAGATACCGGTACCTTACACGAATGGTCAGTAAATTGGCAGATGAAGTTTAACATTGACAAATGCAAGGTATTAAAGATAGGGAAGATGCATACAAATGTTAAATATAAACTAGCTAATGTGGAATTAGAAAACTCGAATTGTGAGAAAGATCTAGGTGTGTTTGTTAGCAATGATTTGAAGCCTAGACAACAGTGTATAAGCGTTCGAAACAAGGCAAACAGGATTCTAGGGTTCATCTCAAGGAGTGTGAGTAACAGAACTGCTGATGTTATCTTAAAACTTTACTTGTCATTAGTGAGACCCCATATGGATTATGCTGTTCAATTTTGGTGTCCTTATTACAGAATGGACATAGATTCATTGGAGAGAGTACAACGTAGAATGACAAAAATGATCCATAATATTAGAAATCTTCCGTATAAAGAAAGGTTGAAGAAATTAGGCTTACATTCGTTAGAGAGACGCAGAGTTAGAGGGGATATGATAGAGGTGTTCAAGTGGGTTAGTGGGATTAACAAAGGGGACATGACAAATTTACTAAAGCTCAGTGATAAATCCAAGGTTAGAGATGTAATTGGTCCCCTTAAAACTTCGATAGGAGAAATGACAGAAAATGATTTAGAAATGTGCAGTACATTAAATAGTCAATTTCTTTCCGTTTTCACTAATGAAAATTTGGCACAGTTTCCAGAAGTCCGTAAGGTATATAGCGATAGTATAGAAAATAGGTTAAGTACGGTTACTATAAGTAGAAATGATGTGCTTAAGGAAATTGACAGACTGAAACCTCATAAATCGCCTGGTCCTGATGAGGTATATGCTAAAGTATTAAAAGAATGTAGGGATGAGTTAAGTTACCCATTAACATTTTTATTTAACAAGTCATTGGAGACAGGTATAGTTCCAGAAGCTTGGAAGCTTGCAAACGTAGTTCCGATCTTCAAAAAAGGTGACAAATCAATAGCATCCAATTACCGTCCCATTAGTTTTACATCAATCATAGGAAAGCTACTAGAGTCAATTATTGCTAGTAAAATTAGAAACCACTTAGATACATTTAATTTAATAAATTCTTCTCAGCATGGATTCACTCAGGGACGTTCTTGCCTTACTAATTTGCTTAGTTTTTTCTCAGAGGTATATGAAGCAGTAGATAATGACAAGTCATATGATATAATATATTTAGATTTCAGTAAAGCTTTCGACAGAGTCCTCCCCATGAGAGATTGATGAGAAAGGTTGAGGCGCATGGAATAGGTGGGGCGTTGTTGGGATGGATTAGGTCATGGCTAATTGGTAGGAAGCAGAGAGTCAGCATAAATGGTACGAAGTCAGAATGGGGAGCAGTCAAAAGTGGTGTCCCCCAGGGATCTGTATTAGGTCCTCTGTTGTTTGTTATATACATAAATGACCTTGATTTAGGTATAACTAGTAGGATAAGTAAATTTGCAGACGATACCAAAATGGGGAGAACAATTGATTCAGATAGAGATATAGACTGCCTCCAAAGGGATCTAGATACCTTACACGAATGGTCAGTAAATTGGCAGATGAAGTTTAACATTGACAAATGCAAGGTATTAAAGATGGGAAGATGCATACAAATGTTAAATATAAACTAGCTAATGTGGAATTAGAAAACTCGAATTGTGAGAAAGATCTAGGTGTGTTTGTTAGCAATGATTTGAAGCCTAGACAACAGTGTATAAGCGTTCGAAACAAGGCAAACAAGATTCTCGGGTTCATCTCAAGGAGTGTGAGTAACAGAACTGTTGATGTTATCTTAAAACTTTACTTGTCATTAGTGAGACCCCATATGGATTATGCTGTTCAATTTTGGTGTCCTTATTACAGAATGGACATAGATTCATTGGAGAGAGTACAACGTAGAATGACAAAAATGATCCATAATATTAGAAATCTTCCGTATAAAGAAAGGTTGAAGAAATTAGGCTTACATTCGTTAGAGAGACGCAGAGTTAGAGGGGATATGATAGAGGTGTTCAAGTGGGTTAGTGGGATTAACAAAGGGGACATGACAAATGTACTAAAGCTCAGTGATAGCGAAAGAACTCGTACCAATGGTTTCAAATTAGATAAATTTCGTTTCAGAAAAGATATAGGCAAATATTGGTTTGGTAACAGAGTTGTAGATGGGTGGAATGGACTACCAAGTGCTATAGTGGGATTAAAAACGATAGGGAGCTTAAAGATAAAATTGGATAAGCATATGGACGAGAAGGGTTGGGTGTGAAGGGGGATCAGCAGGGTTGGGCCAATCAGCGCTCTGCAGACCCCCGTAATCCTGCGTTAATCTCTAACCGTTTTGGTAAGATGATCCTCAAGGTATTAGAGTGTTGAGCCTATAATTGGGCCTTGTAATTTGGGTTGTGTGGGACAGGGATCTGCCTTGCTTAGGCCAATCGGCTTTCTGCAGACTCCCATTTTCTTATGTTCTTATGTTCTTATAGCGAAAGAACTCGTACCAATGGTTTCAAATTAGATAAATTTCGTTTCAGAAAAGATATAGGCAAATATTGGTTTGGTAACAGAGTTGTAGATGGGTGGAATGGACTACCAAGTGCTATAGTGGGATTAAAAACGATAGGGAGCTTTAAGATAAAATTGGATAAGCATAATGGACGAGAAGGGTTGGGTGTGAAGGGGGATCAGCAGGGTTGGGCCAATCAGCGCTCTGCAGACCCCCGTAATCTTGCGTTAATCTCTAACCGTTTTGGTAAGATGATCCTCAGGGTATTAGAGTGTTGAGCCTATAATTGGGCTTTGTAATTGGGGTTGTGTGGGACAGGGATCTGCCTTGCTTAGGCCAATCGGCTTTCTGCAGACTCCCATTTTCTTATGTTCTTATGTTCTAATTAAGAGGATACCTAATGATACTATTATTCGCATCTATAATTCTAACATTATTCCATGTAAACATGTAAAAAATCTTGGTGTTCATATTGATAGTAATATGACTTTCGAAAAACATCAACGAAACGACTAAGAAGGTCAATGGAATACTGTTTTATATCAATAGAATTAAGGATAATTTTGACATGCAAACTAGGAAAATTGTGGTCCAGTCGTTAGCTCTTTCTGTCTTGTACTACTGCTTGGAGATATACGGTAAAACTAATTGTGGTCCAGTCGTTAGCTCTTTCTGTCTTGTACTACTGCTTGGAGATATACGGTAAAACTAATTGTGGTCCAGTCGTTAGCTCTCTCTGTCTTGTACTACTGCTTGGAGATATACGGTAAAACTAATTGTGGTCCAGTCGTTAGCTCTCTCTGTCTTGTACTACTGCTTGGAGATATACGGTAAAACTAATTGTGGTCCAGTCGTTAGCTCTCTCTGTCTTGTACTACTGCTGGGAGATATACGGTAAAACTAATTGTGGTCCAGTCGTTAGCTCTCTCTGTCTTGTACTACTGCTTGGAGATATACGGTAAAACTAATTGTGGTCCAGTCGTTAGCTCTCTCTGTCTTGTACTACTGCTTGGAGATATACGGTAAAACTAATTGTGGTCCAGTCGTTAGCTCTCTCTGTCTTGTACTACTGCTTGGAGATATACGGAAACACTAACACTTCTCCATAATGTCCAGAAATTGCAAAATTTTGCATCTAAAGTAATTGTAGGAGCAAAAAAGTATGATCACGTTACCCCTATTATTGATCAATTAAAATGGATGACAATATCCCAAAAGCTCACCTTTGATGTAGCAGTAACTGTTTTTAAGGTACAAAATAATATATATCCTAACTGGTTCTCGCAATTCTCTACCATAAACGATATCTCCAACAGCACCACACGACAGCAGAACGATCTCTGTATGTTCCTAGAGCCAGAACCGACTATGGGGCAAGTTCTCTGCAAGTATTGGGGCCTACGGTATGGAACGCCCTGCCCAACATAGTCAAAGACACTAATAGCCTGCCAGTATTCAAGGGCAGACTAAAGAGGCACATTTTAGAAGATCATATAGAGTGAGAAGTGATCACGTTCTATATATTTCTATACATCTTTAATCTATTTCTAATTTCTAATCTATTCTATATATTATGTTTAACGTATTTCTGGTAGGAGTCATTTATCTGTAAACTTTTAACTCTCTCTCTCTCTCTCTCTCTCCCGACTTTCACTCAAACCCCACCCTTCCCCAGTCGTCACACCCCCCTTTACCTCCCCGACCAAATTACTCACACTCACTCCCACTCCTACTCTCACCGTAATGGTAGTTTCTAAATATATTATATAATAATCCTAAGGCTACAGAGTTTTATATCACTAACGCTCACTATCTCTCTCTCTCTCTCTTTAGATACCAACCTTGCAGACTATAATACGTTCGTTGTGTATAGGTACGAGGCGATCTCAAGACACCTTAGCTCCCAGTGCACAACGAACCGGATCATGATTATGTCCTCCTGTATTAAATTATGTATTATGTGATTTATACCATTGCCTATTTTTGTAATAATTGTACGACACTGTTAATGTATTATGCATCATGTAATTTGTTTAAAATGAATTAATTGTATGAACAGCCGTTGCATAATTAACAGAAGAAAATAATATGAATCTAAATCTGAATCTCTAGGAGCACAGGGAATGGTTAGTATTACAAAGATCCTGCGGTTCATTCCGGGGAGATAGTCTAAGTGTCTATGTATTATGTAATTTGTTTAAGATGTTACAACTGTATGAACAGCCATTGCATATTTAATGGAAATAAAATAATCTGAATCTCTCTCTCTCTCTCTCTCTCTCTCTCTCTCTCTCTCTCTCTCTTCTCTCTTCTCTCTTCTCTCTCTCTCTCTCTCTCTCTCTCTCTCTCTCTCTCTCTCTCTCTCTCTCTCTCTGGGTCCAATGGAGTTCCCAACTAACTGGCTGGCCAATTGGCATGTGATATCCCACGCGTCAGCCATTTTGCAAGTCTTTTCTCTCTCTCTCTCTCTCTCTCTCTCTCTCTCTCTCTCTCTCTCTCTCTCTCTCTCTCTCTCTCTCTCTCTCTCTCACAGCCATTTTTCTACACACACTCTTCTCTTTACACGCTTGGCTACTCCCGTCAGTCACTTCCATCTTAAGGCAAGTTAGGTGTAGGCAATTCACACACACACACACTTAAATCACACACACGCACACTTAAATCACACACGCACACACACACTGAGATCACACACATACGCATACGCGCACACACACACACACACACACACACACATACATACACTCAGATCACACACACATTACATATACTGTATATTCTCACTGCTATTTACAGTATTGGTACTGTACATGGTCACATATGTACCTGACCACTCTCACTAGTACCGGTAAGTCTAGATACAGTACTATTATATACTGTACTGTACACATACATACACATTGTGCGTGTGCTGCCACACATTGAGGCACACATAAAGTAGATATTCTCACTCATACATACATGCTCACATACTGTATGTATACCCGCGCCAGTAGGTCTATTAGGCCTACTGTATATACAGTTATTTCAAACCTTAAGCTGCACACCCCGATTATGGAAATATTTCTCTATGAACATATTTCGTTAGTTGTTAAAAATATAAGTGTATATATTTATTTTCCAATACATCAGTAGCCTTCGTCACATAGCCTACTGGTAATTATAATGTGAAGATTATTGACAATAATTCGCTACCGGTATTCTATGAGTGTTTGTGAATTGAAGAATACATACCTGAAGCGTTGTCATTACCGGTACCGGTACTCAGTAAAACACACCCCATATAAGAACATAAGAACATAAGAAAATGGGAGTCTGCAGAAAGCCGATTGGCCCAAGCAAGGCAGATCCCTGTCCCACACAACCCCAATTACAAAGCCCAATTATAGGCTCAACACTCTAATACCCTGAGGATCATCTTACCAAGACGGTTAGAGATTAACGCAGGATTACGGGGGTCTGCAGAGCGCTGATTGGCCCAACCCTGCTGATCCCCCTTCACACCCAACCCTTCTCGTCCATATGCTTATCCAATTTTATCTTAAAGCTCCCTATCGTTTTTAATCCCACTATAGCACCTGGTAGTCCATTCCACCCATCTACAACTCTGTTACCAAACCAATATTTGCCTATATCTTTTCTGAAACGAAATTTATCTAATTTGAAACCATTGGTACGAGTTCTTTCGCTATCACTGAGCTTTAGTACATTTGTCATGTTCCCTTTGTTAATCCCACTAACCCACTTGAACACCTCTATCATATCCCCTCTAACTCTGCGTCTCTCTAACGAATGTAAGCCTAATTTCTTCAACCTTTCTTTATACGGAAGATTTCTAATATTATGGATCATTTTTGTCATTCTACGTTGTACTCTCTCCAATGAATCTATGTCCATTCTGTAATAAGGACACCAAAATTGAACAGCATAATCCATATGGGGTCTCACTAATGACAAGTAAAGTTTTAAGATAACATCAGCAGTTCTGTTACTCACACTCCTAGAGATGAACCCGAGAATCCTGTTTGCCTTGTTTCGAACGCTTATACACTGCTGTCTAGGCTTCAAATCATTGCTAACAAACACACCTAGATCTTTCTCACAATTCGAGTTTTCTAATTCCACATTAGCTAGTTTATATTTAACATTTGTATGCATCTTCCCTATCTTTAATACCTTGCATTTGTCAATGTTAAACTTCATCTGCCAATTTACTGACCATTCGTGTAAGGTATCTAGATCCCTTTGGAGGCACTCTATATCTCTATCTGAATCAATTGTTCTCCCCATTTTGGTATCGTCTGCAAATTTACTTATCCTACTAGTTATACCTAAATCTAGGTCATTTATGTATATAACAAACAACAGAGGACCTAATACAGATCCCTGGGGGACACCACTTTTGACTGCTCCCCATTCTGACTTCGTACCATTTATGCTGACTCTCTGCTTCCTACCAATTAGCCATGACCTAATCCATCCCAACAACGCCCCACCTATTCCATGCGCCTCAACCTTTCTCATCAATCTCTCATGGGGGACTCTGTCGAAAGCTTTACTGAAATCTAAATATATTATATCATATGACTTGTCATTATCTACTGCTTCATATACCTCTGAGAAAAAACTAAGCAAATTAGTAAGGCAAGAACGTCCCTGAGTGAATCCATGCTGAGAAGAATTTATTAAATTAAATGTATCTAAGTGGTTTCTAATTTTACTAGCAATAATTGACTCTAGTAGCTTTCCTATGATTGATGTAAGACTAATGGGACGGTAATTGGATGCTATTGATTTGTCACCTTTTTTGAAGATCGGAACTACGTTTGCAAGCTTCCAAGCTTCTGGAACTATACCTGTCTCCAATGACTTGTTAAATAAAAATGTTAATGGGTAACTTAACTCATCCCTACATTCTTTTAATACTCTAGCATATACCTCGTCAGGACCAGGCGATTTATGAGGTTTCAGTCTGTCAATTTCCATAAGCACATCATTTCTACTTATAGTAACCGTACTTAACCTATTTTCTATACTATCGCTATATACCTTACGGACTTCTGGAAACTGTGCCAAATTTTCATTAGTGAAAACGGAAAGAAATTGACTATTTAATGTACTGCACATTTCTAAATCATTTTCTGTCATTTCTCCTATCGAAGTTTTAAGGGGACCAATTACATCTCTAACCTTGGATTTATATAGTTGGTAAAAAGCTTTAGGATTATTTTTTGAGTCATTGGCAACCTTGATTTCATAATTTCTTTTTTCTTTCCTAATATCCTTTTTTACCTGTCTTGATAGATTCTGATAGTAAGCAAGTAGGTGAATTTCGCCTTTCCTAATCTTTCTATATATTCCTCTCTTTTGTCCTAGAAGATCTAATAGTCTATTATTCATCCATTTGGGTTGGTTCTGTGTTGATCTAAATTTTCTTTTGGGGATGTATTTATTTTGTGCATTGAATACTGACTTGATAAAATTATCGTATGTATCTACCAAGGTTGACGTCTCTTCCTGACTTAAGATGACAGGTGCCTGAGAAGGGGTACACTCATTTGGACACCTGGATCGACTTAATTTTTTGACCATTAGCCGACCCGGCTAATAGGGCTCTTCTTAACCCCCCATAATTGGCTTTTCTAAAGTCAGGTATTAATGTTGTATTCTCTCTGGTATTACCTTTCCATTGTATATTAAAATACACAGAATTGTGGTCACTATTTCCTAGGTGGTCCCCTATCTCTACATTATTTACCATATGTTCATTGTTACTGAAAACTAAATCGAGAATATTATTACCTCTAGTCGGCGTATCTATGAATTGAAATAAAAAACTATCTTGTACTACCTCTATAAACTCCTCAGAATCAGAGTCTCCTATTTGATGCTGCCAATCTATATTCGGAAAATTAAAATCCCCCATAATGCACACATTGCTAAACCTTGATGCCATTTTAATTTCCTCCCATAATGACGTTCCGTCATTTCTACTCATATTTGGCGGTCTATACATAACTCCAATAACTATGGTCTCACTACCTTCGTTAACCTCTACCCAAACACTTTCATTATCGTTATTTAGTCTAATACCTGATTTAATACAGCTTTTTAATGTACTCCTGACAAACACTGCTATACCGCCACCCCTCTTACTTGTTCGGTCATATTTAAACAAACTATATCCTGGTATATCAAATTCTGCTAAAAAATGCCTGGTTTCTGTATTAATCCACGTTTCAGTTAGCGCTATTATGTCTATATTTTCTTTGCTAACAAGGGCTCTAAGTTCGTTCATTTTGTTACATAGAGTCCTACAGTTTGTGTAATATACTCTCAATTTACTTCTTTTCTTTATACCTAATTTATCTTTGTTTTTAGCGACATTTCCATCTTCCGTTGCACCATCACTACTATCATTTGCATTATAGTCATCATTTTTAGCATGAGACTGAATATCCTTATCGCTTTCGCCTGACGCTAAAATTGTTCCATTTAACCTCTCATTTACACTCTCAATATTTCTGTTCAAAACCCCACAACCACCCTATCTAAAGAACTAGCTAATGTAGAAACCCCTAACCGTGAAAGATGAACCCCATCCCTTGCGTACATCCCATCTCTCCCATAGAAACTATCCCAGTTATCAATGAATGGTATTGCTTTTTCTTTGCAATATTTCTCCAAACGGCAATTGACACCAATCGCCCTGGATGTCCATTCCTTGGGAACTCCTCTTCTGGGTAGGATACAATGTACTACAGGGATCCCTCCCTTCATCCTAACTTTATCTAACACATCCCGATACTGCTGCAGCAGTTCCTCACTTCTACCCTTACCAACATCGTTACTCCCGGCACTGAGACAGATAATGGGGTTATCTCCACTATCTTCCAAGATGTGGTCCATCTTCTCTAAAACCCTCCCAACTCCATGGCCAGGCAGACACACAACCTTCCTAAGTTTAGTGCGGGTAGCCCTAACTAAATGTCTTACCATGGAGTCGCCCACAATCGACAAGACTTACCTTCTCGGGACACAGACTTACCTTTCCCTCGGGAGGATCCAGCAGCTGCAGTTGGAGAACCCCCGGTGGTGGGGGGTGGTGTTTTGTTTTCGTTTCCGTTCCATTGTCTGTTGTAAACAAGATAGCCTATCTCACAAAGTTATGAACCTACTTTCACGAAATTTGTTGAGCAGTTAGGATATCCGCCAAGGAAGTAGTGGTTCAATAACTACTAACTTCAATGTAAGAGGCAATCCAGATCATATCCTGAAACCCAGATCACTGTAGTTGATGTAGGTACCGGTACCTACTGTTGGAGTACCGGTATATATTTAGGATCTACATCCCATCCATATGGTATAGAGTTGAGAAACCTGTGTGGTACTTCCACTGGCATCTGTTTATACCTCCCCAGCCGCGCTCCTCCCTATACCGGTAGTTGATGTAGGTACCGGTACCTACTGTTGGAGTACCGGTATATATTTAGGATCTACATCCCATCCATATGGTATAGAGTTGAGAAACCTGTGTGGTACTTCCACTGGCATCTGTTTATACCTCCCCAGCCGCGCTCCTCCCTATACCGGTAGTTGATGTAGGTACCGGTACCTACTGTTGGGTACCGGTATATATTTAGGATCTACATCCCATCCATATGGTATAGAGTTGAGAAACCTGTGTGGTACTTCCACTGGCATCTGTTTATACCTCCCCAGCCGCGCTCCTCCCTATACCGGTAGTTGATGTAGGTACCGGTACCTACTGTTGGAGTACCGGTATATATTTAGGATCTACATCCCATCCATATGGTATAGAGTTGAGAAACCTGTGTGGTACTTCCACTGGCATCTGTTTATACCTCCCCAGCCGCGCTCCTCCCTATACCGGTAGTTGATGTAGGTACCGGTACCTACTGTTGGAGTACCGGTATATATTTAGGATCTACATCCCATCCATATGGTGTAGAGTTGAGAAACCTGTGTGGTACTTCCACTGGCATCTGTTTATACCTCCCCAGCCGCGCTCCTCCCTATACCGGTAGTTGATGTAGGTACCGGTACCTACTGTTGGAGTACCGGTATATATTTAGGATCTACATCCCATCCATATGGTGTAGAGTTGAGAAACCTGTGTGGTACTTCCACTGGCATCTGTTTATACCTCCCCAGCCGCGCTCCTCCCTATACCGGTAGTTGATGTAGGTACCGGTACCTACTGTTGGAGTACCGGTATATATTTAGGATCTACATCCCATCCATATGGTATAGAGTTGAGAAACCTGTGTGGTACTTCCACTGGCATCTGTTTATACCTCCCCAGCCGCGCTCCTCCCTATAGTCTTCCTGTCTTTATTTATTTACCGTATTTAACCCCTTGAAGCTCTGGCGCGTTTTAGCAGTTTATTTTGGCTACCATTAGACGATTTTATGCAGCTTAGGAAGGATCTGTGGGTATTAAACGGGTAAAGGCTATCTCAATCAACCCTCTGACTTCCATATACCCTTCATTTTCTAAAACTATCAATCAATCAAATAATATCGTCTAATAATTACCAGAAAATAGAAAAGAAATGCGTTTTGTAGCTTGAAAGGGTTAATATTATTGTAGTTTCCTCCCTAGGTCTCGGAGGTTATTATGGTATGTTGTTGTATTATTATCCAGGGTTTTAATTGTTAGACATTTTCCAACAATGTGTATTTAGTTAACCCCTAGACTTGGAAAAACGCCTCTCCAAATCACCTTCAAACTAAAAAACGTTCCCCAGACCCCCGTCAAGCTAAATATGTACATTTTTCGGTAGAAAACTGTCCTGGCCAAAGGCCGGTTTCTCCTAAATTGCCGGCTCGCTTTCGCTCGCCCAGGAAAAATCGACACCTTATTGGGTTGAAGCATCATATAATCGCCAAACTATTGAGGTGAAACGTCTTAAAATATCCAAGCCAATGGAGTAAATCAGGGAGGATCCAAATTGGCCCGCCCTGCACCTATTAGGGTTAACCCCTTCGGTACCAGGTACGTCCTTTTTATCATGTTCTGACAGCTATGTGACGATGTTCTTCAGCTTAGGAAGGACGTCTAGCAATATTAAGGCTTCACACTATCTCAACCAAGCCTTTTAACCCCTTCTGTACCGGCCACGTCTTTTTAATTATATTCTAGCTATATTGAGACAATGTTTTGCAGCTAGAGAAGGATGTGTGGTCGCAAAAAGGGTTAAGTAAGATAGTTCCAAGCCTTTCAATAAAATCGTCTAATAGTAGCCAGAACAAATGTAAATATACGTTGCGGTACAGAAGGGGTTAACTATACCACAGATAATTTTTAAGTTGAAAAATATGGTGTAAATATAGGTAGAATGAAATACATCACACGTCGCTGGTATTCAAAGGGTTAAAGTACACTCGGATACCATAGTTTCTAGCCCACTCATAATAATTCCTGGACCCCATATGTTTGTATTTATGCAATTATAACTATCTGGATTGATTTATGCAATTATAACTATCTGGATTGATTTATGCAATTATAACTATCTGGATTGATTTATGCAATTATAACTATCTGGATTGATTTATGCAATTATAACTATCTGGATTGATTTATGCAATTATAACTATCTGGATTGATTTATGCAATTATAACTATCTGGATTGATTTATGCAATTATAACTATCTGGATTGATTTATGCAATTATAACTATCTGGATTGATTTATGCAATTATAACTATCTGGATTGATTTATGCAATTATAACTATCTGGATTGATTTATGCAATTATAACTATCTGGATTGATTTATGCAATTATAACTATCTGGATTGATTTATGCAATTATAACTATCTGGATTGATTTATGCAATTATAACTATCTGGATTGATTTATGCAATTATAACTATCTGGATTGATTTATGCAATTATAACTATCTGGATTGATTTATGCAATTATAACTATCTGGATTGATTTATGCAATTATAACTATCTGGATTGATTTATGCAATTATAACTATCTGGATTGATTTATGCAATTATAACTATCTGGATTGATTTATGCAATTATAACTATCTGGATTGATTTATGCAATTATAACTATCTGGATTGATTTATGCAATTATAACTATCTGGATTGATTTATGCAATTATAACTATCTGGATTGATTTATGCAATTATAACTATCTGGATTGATTTATGCAATTATAACTATCTGGATTGATTTATGCAATTATAACTATCTGGATTGATTTATGCAATTATAACTATCTGGATTGATTTATGCAATTATAACTATCTGGATTGATTTATGCAATTATAACTATCTGGATTGATTTATGCAATTATAACTATCTGGATTGATTTATGCAATTATAACTATCTGGATTGATTTATGCAATTATAACTATCTGGATTGATTTATGCAATTATAACTATCTGGATTGATTTATGCAATTATAACTATCTGGATTGATTTATGCAATTATAACTATCTGGATTGATTTATGCAATTATAACTATCTGGATTGATTTATGCAATTATAACTATCTGGATTGATTTATGCAATTATAACTATCTGGATTGATTTATGCAATTATAACTATCTGGATTGATTTATGCAATTATAACTATCTGGATTGATTTATGCAATTATAACTATCTGGATTGATTTATGCAATTATAACTATCTGGATTGATTTATGCAATTATAACTATCTGGATTGATTTATGCAATTATAACTATCTGGATTGATTTATGCAATTATAACTATCTGGATTGATTTATGCAATTATAACTATCTGGATTGATTTATGCAATTATAACTATCTGGATTGATTTATGCAATTATAACTATCTGGATTGATTTATGCAATTATAACTATCTGGATTGATTTATGCAATTATAACTATCTGGATTGATTTATGCAATTATAACTATCTGGATTGATGTTTTGATATAACTTGTTTTTCAATAAATGGTACCGGTAGCCTATACCGTATAATTATATAGTTTAGTACCGTTTTTTTTTTTTTTTTTTTTTTTTCTTCTATGTGATTGAGGGAGGCAAAAGGCAGACACGAGTGCCTCCCCCATAGTTGAAAGAGTGACAGGGCCAAAATCAAGGGACGCTCGAGCCAAAAATGCCTGGACACACGGAGTTTGAAGCAATTAAAGTCATAGGAAGAGGGAAAGACTGATTCTGGGAGAGAGTTCCAGAGCTCAGCTGTTGAGTAGAAGAAAGTTTGAGAGTAACGTTTCATTCTTGGGTTGGAGAGTTGCACAGAGTAGGGGTGGGATTGAGTTGCAAGACGGGTACCACGTGCCCTACGTAAAGGAGATGGTATACACTGGGAAAGCTCTGAGGAACACTGAATATTATAGTAGCGAGAGAGATACAACATTGCGGCGAAGAGAGAGAGATTGCAGAGAGTTGGTTAGTAGACGGGAGTTAATGATAGGAAAGGCGTTCCTTTCAACTTTGTCTAAGAGAGCGGTGTGAGAGGAACCTCCCCACACATGTGAACAATACAACAGTTGATGTGTACCGGTATATAATTATATTCATAAATTGGTTTCCAGAGATATACTTCCATAATTATAAATAGGTCAAGTCCAGGAATATATATGAGTGAGCTAGAGACTATGGTATCCCAGTGTACCGGTACCATACCAAATATATATGAGTGAGCTAGAGACTATGGTATCCCAGTGTACCGGTACCGGTACCATACCAAATATATATGAGTGAGCTAGAGACTATGGTATCCCAATGTACCGGTACCGGTACCATACCAAATATATATGAGTGAGCTAGAGACTATGGTATCCCAGTGTACCGGTACCGGTACCATACCAAATATATATGAGTGAGCTAGAGACTATGGTATCCCAGTGTACCGGTACCGGTACCATACCAAATATATATGAGTGAGCTAGAGACTATGGTATCCCAGTGTACCGGTACCGGTACCATACCAAATATATATGAGTGAGCTAGAGACTATGGTATCCCAGTGTACCGGTACCATACCAAATGCTTAAACTCCACCGCGCGATGCATTGTCTATACCTGCGCCAAGGAAGTTGGATGGAGGTTATGTTGCTCCTCCGTTTGTCTGTCTGTAACAAAAATATCTCACAAAGTTATGAACCGATTGTCACGACATTTGGTGGACAGATAGCATAGGGCCTACGTGTCAAGGAAGGAAAACATTAGGCTATTCAATATAGAAAGCGAAGGTGTCATTGTGCATTAAGGGGGGATGGGCCGGTTTTCTGGACCACTTTCTCCCTCATGTTTTGCCCCATTAGTTTTCGGATGTTAAGATGTTTGCCCCATTAGTTAGTCGTTTTTAAGACCTTTTGCCCCATTTCTTCGTCAATATTTAGACCTGTCGTGCTATTTAGGTGTCGATTTTTTCCCTGGCGAACGATAGTGAGCCTATAATGTTAGAAGAACCGGCACATTTTTCTACCGAAAAATTTACAAATTAATCTAGAAGGGGGATCTAATGAATGTTTTTTTTGTTTTAAATTTGATGGAGGTCTAGGGAGGAAACTAGAAAAACTAATGAATACATGCAAAAATCGCTCAAAAAGTGAACCATTAAAGTATATTCGGTGATGCAAAAGCAGCGTAGGTGAAGGTACCGGTATGCGCTCTACCGAGTGTCATTAGTTTTAAATGTGATAAATTGAAATAGTAAATTGAAATTCGAAAAGTAGATAGGAGATGCCGTTGTAAAGGCTTATCCCTCAATACCTCCACCTGAACTAATGCTAAAGTAAGGAAAACGTCCCGAACTGCAACAAAACTAGGGGTAAAGTGAAATTAACCCTTTCTGTACCAGCGACGTACTTTTAATATTATTCTGGCTATATTTAGACGCTTTTGTGCCATTTAAGAAGAAACGTGGTAGTAAAATGGGTTAAGTGAAATAGTTCGAAGTCTGTTAATTGCTGGAGGCCCTTTTTAAACTGAAAGCCATCGTCTAATACTAGCCAGAATGAAGATAAAAAGACGTCGCCGGTACAGAAGGGGTTAAGGGGGGATGAGCGTATTTATTTGTCCATATATGTATTTTTTCATTATTTTAGTTTCGTCCCTAGACCTCCATCAAGCTGAAGAATCACCTGCACTCGACCCTCTGTCAAGGTACATTTGTACATTTTTCGATAGAAAAATGTCCCGGCCGAAGGCCGGTTCTTATCAAATTACAGGCTCGCTATCGCTCGCCAGGAAAAAATCAACACCTAAATGACACGCAAAGTTTTAATATTGACAAAGAAATGGGGCGAAAAGTTTTAAAATCACTAAACTAATGGGCCAAATGTCTTAAAATCTTAAAATTAATGGGGCTAAACATGAGGAAGAAGAGGCACCAGAAAAGCGACCTATCTCCCCTTAATTCCTTTATTAATATAGTTGTTAGTGTCCTCGCTAGATCTCCATCAAAGCTTTTTTTTCTATATTCCAACTTACTTCCTCTCGGGCATAGGCTGAGAGCCTTAACATTCACCGCTTTTACAATGAACAGTGAAGCTTAGATAAACACCCCCTAGACCCACCTACAAGATTAATTTACAATGAACAGTGAAGCTTAGATAAACACCCCCTAGACCCACCTACAAGATTAATTTACAATGAACAGTGAAGCTTAGATAAACACCCCCTAGACCCACCTACAAGATTAATTTACAATGAACAGTGAAGCTTAGATAAACACCCCCTAGACCTACCTACAAGATTAATTTACAATGAACAGTGAAGCTTAGATAAACACCCCCTAGACCCACCTACAAGCTTAGATAAACACCCCCTAGACCCACCTACAAGATTAATTTACAATGAACAGTGAAGCTTAGATAAACACCCCCTAGACCCACATACAAGATTAATTTACAATGAACAGTGAAGCTTAGATAAACACCCCTAGACCCACATACAAGATTAATTTACAATGAACAGTGAAGCTTAGATAAACACCCCCTAGACCCACCTACAAGATTAATTTACAATGAACAGTGAAGCTTAGATAAACACCCCCTAGACCCACATACAAGATTAATTTACAATGAACAGTGAAGCTTAGATAAACACCCCCTAGACCCACCTACAAGATTAATTTACAATGAACAGTGAAGCTTAGATAAACACCCCCTAGACCCACCTACAAGATTAATTTACAATGAACAGTGAAGCTTAGATAAACACCCCCTAGACCCACATACAAGATTAATTTACAATGAACAGTGAAGCTTAGATAAACACCCCCTAGACCCACATACAAGATTAATTTACAATGAACAGTGAAGCTTAGATAAACACCCCCTAGACCCACCTACAAGATTAATTTACAATGAACAGTGAAGCTTAGATAAACACCCCCTAGACCCACATACAAGATTAATTTACAATGAACAGTGAAGCTTAGATAAACACCCCCTAGACCCACCTACAAGATTAATTTACAATGAACAGTGAAGCTTAGATAAACACCCCCTAGACCCACCTACAAGATTAATTTACAATGAACAGTGAAGCTTAGATAAACACCCCCTAGACCCACCTACAAGATTAATTTACAATGAACAGTGAAGCTTAGATAAACACCCCCTAGACCCACCTACAAGATTAATTTACAATGAACAGTGAAGCTTAGATAAACACCCCCTAGACCCACATACAAGATTAATTTACAATGAACAGTGAAGCTTAGATAAACACCCCCTAGACCCACCTACAAGATTAATTTACAATGAACAGTGAAGCTTAGATAAACACCCCCTAGACCCACCTACAAGATTAATTTACAATGAACAGTGAAGCTTAGATAAACACCCCCTAGACCCACCTACAAGATTAATTTACAATGAACAGTGAAGCTTAGATAAACACCCCCTAGACCCACCTACAAGATTAATTTACAATGAACAGTGAAGCTTAGATAAACACCCCCTAGACCCACATACAAGATTAATTTACAATGAACAGTGAAGCTTAGATAAACACCCCCTAGACCCACCTACAAGATTAATTTACAATGAACAGTGAAGCTTAGATAAACACCCCCTAGACCCACCTACAAGATTAATTTACAATGAACAGTGAAGCTTAGATAAACACCCCCTAGACCCACCTACAAGCTTAGATAAACACCCCCTAGACCCACCTACAAGATTAATTTACAATGAACAGTGAAGCTTAGATAAACACCCCCTAGACCCACCTACAAGATTAATTTACAATGAACAGTGAAGCTTAGATAAACACCCCCTAGACCCACCTACAAGATTAATTTACAATGAACAGTGAAGCTTAGATAAACACCCCCTAGACCCACCTACAAGCTTAGATAAACACCCCCTAGACCCACCTACAAGATTAATTTACAATGAACAGTGAAGCTTAGATAAACACCCCCTAGACCCACCTACAAGATTAATTTACAATGAACAGTGAAGCTTAGATAAACACCCCCTAGACCCACCTACAAGCTTAGATAAACACCCCCTAGACCCACCTACAAGATTAATTTACAATGAACAGTGAAGCTTAGATAAACACCCCCTAGACCCACATACAAGATTAATTTACAATGAACAGTGAAGCTTAGATAAACACCCCCTAGACCCACATACAAGATTAATTTACAATGAACAGTGAAGCTTAGATAAACACCCCCTAGACCCACCTACAAGATTAATTTACAATGAACAGTGAAGCTTAGATAAACACCCCCTAGACCCACATACAAGATTAATTTGTACAATTGTCGGTAAAACACAAAATCCCGGCCGAAGGCCGGTTTCTCTTAAATCACAGGGTCGCTATCGCTCACCAGAAAAAAAATCGACACCTAAACGACACGAAAAGTCTTAATATTGACAAAAAAATGGGGCGAAATGTCTTAACATCGCCAAACTAATGGACCGAACGTCTTAAAATCTGAAAACTAAAGGGGCTAAGCATGCTGAAGAAGGGTGACCATAAAAATGGCCCTTCTCCCCTTAATATTATCTCCACATCTGGCAGGCTTTGGGACTGTCATGGCGGGTTTACACGAGCCATTTTTCCCACAAGTTTTCATCCTCAACTTTATTCTTGGCAAGTCTATTTTCCACTGGTATCGACGACTATACAACAGGTAGATCATTATAGGTACCAATAATCTTATAAAGGCATATATCAGAAGCTGTCAGGTCAGAATTGCGGATAAAAGATGCGGAGAAATTCTCTTGTGTAATTCAAACTTGATCATGACTTTTCTTTAACCCTTTCGGTACGATGACACGTTTTTACCTTGTGTTCTGGCTAAATTAGACGATTTTATATATTCTGAAAAAAAAGACCCAATTTATTCAGATGGTTTATTGGGATCGTCTTTACCCCTTCGAATTCTGAAGCTAGATTATACAAGGTAAAGAAAATGGACTAATGGTAACCAGAATTTGATGTAAATTACGTCATCGTGCTGAAGGGGTTAACCCTAAATGGTACCTTGACTGAAAATGTAGAGTAATTTAGGGGACATTATAAAGTCATACGCCATCATGGTCAGCCGCTGAAGTAAATGAGATAAATTACAAACAAATATTCATTATTTTGGTTAAGTTTATTGAGTATGATGAGAGGGGGAATGAGGGGCAAAGGAAGAAAGAGGGCAGTCGGTAAAGAGAGTGTGGAAGGGAGAGAAGGAGAGTGAGTGAGTAGAGGGAGAGGGAGAGGGAGGGAGGTTGTGTGAGAGGGAAGGCATAGAAAGAGGGTAATCGGTAGAGAGAGAGAGAGTGGAAGGGAGAGTGAGAGTAAGAGAGAGAGAGGGTGGGTGGTTGTGTGAGAAGGAAGGCATCACAAGAGGGTAATCGGTAGAGAGGAGAGAGAGAGAGAGAGAGAGAGAGAGAGAGAGAGAGAGAGAGTAATCGGTAGAGAGAGAGAGAGAGAGAGGGTGGGTGGTTGTGTGAGAAGGAAGGCATCACAAGAGGGTAATCGGTAGAGAGAGAGAGAGAGAGAGGGAGGGTGGTTGAGTGAGAGGGAAGACATAGAAAGGGTAATCGGTAGAGAGAGAGAGAGAGGGAGGGTGGTTGAGTGAGAGGGAAGACATAGAAAGGGTAATCGGTAGAGAGAGAGAGAGAGAGAGAGAGAGAGAGAGAGAGAGAGAGAGAGGGAGGGTGGTTGAGTGAGAGGGAAGACATAGAAAGGGTAATCGGTAGAGAGAGAGAGAGAGTGTGAAATGGAGAGTAAGAGAGTACAAAGTACAAAGGAAATCAAGCAACAACAGATCTAGTGACCCTTCTAGGCTGCTTGTCCTCCAAAACACTGAGGATCAAGTGTCCAAACAGTGGTTTAGAGTGGGTAAGGGAACATTGGAAAGGGAACTACTGCCCTGCCACTAACGTGGCAGGACTAGGAAGTTAGTAGGGGACATATGGGTTAGTAACTGAGGGGAGGATAAAATAAAGTTATTCATTTACAAACGCAGTCAGTCGCGGGTTTGATGCGAGATATTTGTCTAGGCGGAATTTAAATGAATCAACGGTGCTGCAGTCTATAACGTCTCGGGGAAGCCCATTCCACAAGTTGACAACTCGATTAAAGAAGAAATTCTTAGATTCGTGGGAGTTAAAAGATTTACCAATAATTTTGCAACCGTTTCCCCGCGTGTAATTAGATTGGTCGATAGTGAAGTACTTACTACAGTTCATATTGTCGATGCCTTTGATGATTTTGAACACTTGAATTAAGTCACCTCTTAATCTGCGCTGGGTTAAAGGAAATAGATTTAATTCTCTAAGACGCTCTTCGTGTGGTTTGTTCTTTCGGCTAGGTATCATTTTGGTAACTCTACGTTGAACTCGTTCTAGCTTGTTTATGTCTTTTTGGTAATAAGGGCACCAGCATTGAACGCAGTATTCCAGAAGAGGGCGGACTAAGGAATTGTAAAGGGTTAGGATTACGTCTTTGGATTTATGCTCAAATGATCTGCCTATAAAGCCAATTATTTTGTTTGCCTTCTTAACAACTTCTGAACATTGTTGACTTGGTTTTAGGTTACTCGATATTGTTACTCCCAGATCGGTTTCTCTGTTTACATTCTTAAGCTGAGTGCCATTCATCGAATAGTTTGCTTTCTCATTTAGGTATCCGATATGTAGTACTTTACATTTATCCGCATTGAAACTCATTTGCCAAACTTGGGCCCAACATGACAATTTATCTAGATTGTGTTGCATATCGTCAACTTGTTCTTTTGAGAGTACGCTATTTGCAATTTTTGTATCGTCAGCAAATTTTGAGATTGTACAGGTGAGACCCTCATCTATGTCGTTGATGTAAATTAGAAAGATAATTGGTCCTAGTACCGATCCCTGGGGTACCCCGCTACTTACATTGGTCCATTTAGATGCCTTACCGTTTATGACTACTCTTTGCTTTCTGTCGCTGAGCCAATTTTCTATCCATTTCAACACACCGTCTTGTATTCCATGCGCTTTTAGTTTTAGCAGTAAACGTTTGTGGGGAACTTTGTCAAAGGCCTTTTGAAAATCAAGGTATATAATATCTACAGCTTTACTCTCATCGTAGAGGTTGAGAATATCGTGGAAGAAGTCTAAGAGGTTTGTTAAACAGGAACGTTTTATACGAAAGCCGTGTTGAGTATCTCTAAGTATGTTATTTTCCTCTAAGTGAGTTACGAGTCTGTCTCTTATGACCGTTTCTAGCATTTTACATACAACTGAGGTTAAGCTAATTGGACGATAGTTACTGGGTAGGGATTTGCTGCCTTTTTTGAATATCGGTGTTACGTTGGCTATCTTCCACTGATCAGGCATAGTTCCAGACTGCAAGGATTTATTGAATAGTAATGTCAGTGGTTTGGAGAGCTCATCCTTAGCTTCCTTTAGAACTCTAGGCGAGATTGTATCAGGTCCAGGCGTTTTATTTACCTTGAGTTTATCTAAACAATTCAATACTTCTCTCTCTGTAACGGTGATATTGCTTAGAACATCTGAATTATCAATCTGAATCGGCGATGGTGTAGGGATATCACTGAGGTCTTCGGTTGTAAAAACTGATGCAAAGAAGGTATTGAGGGCATTACTCATTTGTACTTCGTCGTTGGTGTATTCTCCATTTTCATGGAGAGAGAGAGAGAGAGAGAGAGAGAAGAGGAGATAGAGAAGGTTTCTATTAGGGATCATAAGTGAAGGAACATAAACAGAAAGTGAAAGCAAAGGTTAGGGTAGGGATAATAATAGAAGAGGTGGCAGCGGCGGTGGTGGAGTTAACAAGGGATGGAGGAAGGAAGATGTATACCGATATATTGACGGAAGTCAATCTTTGAGCTTCAATGTCCAGTAGTCATACGTCAGCAATGTTTATTGATGAAAGCAAGGTACACTCACGCGTACTAAAAGTTGCTCAGGGGTGGGGCCTTCCTTCCCCTACTCCACCCTGGGCAGGTGGAAAGGGGGGAGTCGGGTCTAAGTCTACCCCCACCTTTCAAACCCAAACTATCCCCAACTCACCCACCTTCCTTCTCTAGCTGGCAGTTAGTGATTAGCGACGATTGTTCTCATGCATTGCAAATTATTATTAAACTATTATTGCACAATGCGTGCAATGGCTAATATTTATAATTAATTAGGAATTTATTAATACAATATTCTGTATAATTGTATTCTCAAAATGAGTGTCTATACACAACGTGGGTTATACGAATCTCAGATGTAGTGATCTGCTTCTCTCTCTCTCTCTCTCTCTCTCTCTCTCTCTCTCTCTCTCTCTCTCTCTCTCTCTCTCTCTCTCTCTTTCTCCTCTCTCTTCTGTTTTCCTTTACCCTCCACCTCTTTAAATTATATTTTTCTTATTTATCTTATCTCAACTCCTCTTCTTCTTAATTTTTCCCGTTACTCCTTATGCATTCTTCTTCAATCCTGCTCTGCTCTCGCTATTATATCTCCCCACATCATTATCACTCTCTCTCTCTCTCTCTCTCTCTCTCTCTCTCTCTCTCTCTCTCTCTCTCTCTCTCTCTCTCTCTCTCTCCCTCCTCTTCCAAATTGCCCCTTTTTCATTCTCCTACACCTTCTGTCGTATTCTTCTTCTCCTGATCCTTTAGTTCTTCCTTCCTTGCCTTCCTCCACTCTTCCTCCTTCCCTCCTGCCTCTCCTTCTATTTATATTTTCCTTCCTTCTCCTTTTCTTCCCTCTCCCCTCCTTATGGAATGGGCTTCCCCGAGACGTTATAGACTGCAGCACCGTTGATTAATTTAAACTTCGCCTAGACAAATATCTCTCATCAAACCCGCGACTGACTGCGTTTGTAAATGAATAACTTTATTTTATCCTCCCCTCAGTTACTAACCCATCTGTCCCCTACTAACTTCCTAATCCTGCCACGGACATTAGTTCCAGGGCAGTAGTTCCCTTTCCAATGTTCCCTTACCCACTCTAAACCACTGTTTGGACACTTGATCCTCAGTGTTTTGGAGGACAAGCAGCCTAGAAGGGTCACTAGACCTGTTGTTGCTTGATTTCCTTTGTACTCCTTTGTACTCTCTCTTAACACGTAGACCACGAGGTCAGTTAATTTAAGTGTTTAAAATATGTAATGGGTTTGACAATGTGGATCATAGCAAAATGTTTAGCCTCAATATGAATACAATACGCAGCCATGGCTGGCAGTTAGAATTGAAAAGGTTCAACACTAGTATTTGTGGATACTGTTTCCCATTTAAGATCTGTTCTACCTGGAACAAACTTTCCTCAGAAGTTGTAAACATTTCCTCAGTTAAGCAGTTCAAGAAGACAGTAGTCAGTAGATAGTATTTTGTACACTGTAATAAGTGTAGTGCACTGAACAATGTCTCTTCTTCCACTTCGAATATTTCCCCGAAATGGACCGCAAGGATTTTGAGATACTAACTATACCTTGTAACTCCTTGTAACTCTTTTATAGCACACACTTTTAACAACCAAGATATGACGTGTCTGAATGGGGTATATTTCCCTTCATTAGTGTGTGTGATGAATGTTGCCTGCATTCGATACACATAGAGGAGAGTTGATGGTAAAACTGTCTATTAAACCTGTGCATTATTTGGGGGTTTGTAGAGGTGAGAGGATGGGATCACAGATAGATACAGAGAAGGGGGAAGTGAGAAGGCGAGCCCTGCTACTCAAGGGCTCGATACTCAAACCTTACTAAAAATTAACACCAACTTTGAATGTAAGTTGTATCGAGTTCTACATTTAATTGATTGAGAGAAAAAGAGTGCATAGGCCACATAGAATTAAATACAGACCGTTTATATGTATGTTATTGAATACATGGGAGAACCTGATTGAAATGATAAACGAAACAATCAATAACAGTCGCAACACTATTCCAGCCAATTTTTGCCTTTAGTCCTTTCCTTTTATGATATAAAAGCTCGACTGTGTAAGTAATTTGAGAACCTAGAAGTAGATCAAAGAGGGCACGTTGATGTGTATTGCAATAATGGTGAACATAATATCCTGAAGACTGTATGAGATTGGATTTAATTGCGGTATTATTATATTCAAATCACATTAAGTTTTGATCGTAGAAAGTACTGCAATGAGAGAGAGAGAGAGAGACCACTACAGCCAAGATTCGTGTAACGCACGTTGTGTATAGAAACTCATTTTGAGAATGCAACTATGCAGTATATTGTATTAGTAAATTTCTAATATATTTTAAATGTTGGCCATTGTAAGCATGTGCAATGATGGTTTAACAATAATTTGCATTACCTTACCTTTGGATACCTTTGGATGTGTTCGCCGCTCCTCTAGCGGCACCAAGGAGCGCGACGCCCCTCGTTATGGGTGGTGATTTGGTGCAGTAGACTGTTTGAAGCGACAGCTCGCTCCCTTGCGAGGATGGGCTCGTCTGGCACTTTTTGCAGTTCGACATCTAGGGCTCTCTTGAAGTTGTCTAACGAGATGTCCCTCATGTCTCTTACTCGCCGTGGGAGTTTGTTGAAGAGACGTGGGCCTCTGTGTGATAACCAGCCCTCTCGCAGAGAGCCCACAGCACCCCTGTTATTCATCCGGGGGATTTCGCATTCCCAGCCTCTCCTATCACTGAATTTCATGACTATCGGAGTATATAGGTTTGGTACTAAACCCTCTGCGATTTTCCATGTGTATATTATTAGGTAACGTTCTCTTCTACGTTCCAGTGAGTACAGATTCAGTGCTCTTAAATGCTCCCAATAGTGTAGATGTTTTATCGAACTTATATGCGAAGTGAAATTTCTTTGTACACTCTCTACGTCATTTATTTCACCTGCTTTGTATGGGGATGTTAATACGCTACAGTATTCAAGCCGCGGTAGTACTAGAGATTTGAAGAGCGTTATCATAGGCAATTCACCGCGTGTTTTAAAAGTACGCAGAATCCAACCCGTTAGACGTTTCGCAGCCGCCACTTTGACCTGGTTATGTACTTTGAAACCCATATTTTCAGACATTAATACCCCAAGGTCTTTCACACTGTCTTTCCGTTCTATTATGTGGTTAGATTCTGTTAAGTAATTTGTAATTTCTTTAACACCATTATTATCTCTGTACCGTATTAATTGGAATTTTTCCTCATTGAATTGCATGTTGTTTTCCCTGGTCCACTGGAACACTACATTCATGTCTTCCTGCAGTCGGCCCGTGTCCTCTTGTGTGTTTACTATCTTGCTTAATTTTGTGTCATCAGCAAAAGACGACACCGTACTGTGTCTGGTGTTGGTATCTATGTTGCAAATTAGTATGAGGAACAGAAGGGGCGCTAGCACTGTTCCTTGGGGCACTGAGCTTTTGACATCCGAAGGCTCAGAAGTGACTTGGTTTACTGCTACCGATTGTTTTCGGTTTACGAGGAAATTGTATATCCACCGTCCGATTTTCCCAGTTATACCTTTTGCTTTCAGTTTGTGGGCTATTATACCATGGTCACATTTATCAAATGCCTTAGCAAAATCGGTGTAAATGACATCCACGTTTTTCTTTTCTTCTAGCGCTTTAAGAATTTTGTCATAGTGTTCCAAAAGTTGTGAGAGACATGATCTTCCCGCTCTAAACCCATGTTGACCGGTGTTGTGTAGTTCATTTGCCTCCATGAATGTTGAAATTTTGCTTCGCAGGACTCGCTCGAAAACTTTAATGATGTGAGAGGTTAGAGCTACTGGGCGGTAGTTTTTTGGTAGTGCTTTACTCCCTCCTTTATGCAGTGGGGCAATTATTGCATTTTTCAAGCTATCTGGTATGTCACCAGTGTCTAGACTCCTCCACATTATAGCCAGGGGTTTTGAGAGGTTTTCCTTACATTTTTTCATTAGGATCGAATTCCATGAGTCCGGGCCTGGTGCCGAGTGGGATGGCATGTTGGAAATGGCCTCTTCTATGTCTTTTGGACCGAAATCAATATCCAGCATCTGAGGGGTTTCCGTGGGGGAGGTTTCCATGAAAAATATATTTTGGTCTCTGATGACTTTTGTTTCATCAGGCTCACTGAATGCCATTTCATACTGCCTGCTTAAGAGTTTGTTCATTTCCTTTTTGTCCCCTGTGAAAGAGCCGTCCCCTTTGCTCAGTGGGCCGATGTTTGATGTTGTTTTAGCCTTTTGTTTGGCGTATGAAAAGAAGTATTTGGAATTTTCCTTTATACCTGCAATAGCTTTCCTCTCCTCTTCCATATGTTGTAGTTCATATGATATTCTTAGCCTTTGTTCAATTTCCACAATTTCTCTATCTATTTCGACCTTTTGCCTATCCTGTAGATTTTGATGTGTGCGTCTTTGTGGGAGTAATTTTCTTCTTCTGTACAGCCTCCTCCTTTCCCGATCTTGTTTGCTTCTTCGTTTTGTTTGTCATGAGAACAATCGTCGCTAATCAGTAACTGCCAGCTACAGAAGAAAGGTGGGGGAGTTGGGGATAGTTTGGGGGTGGAAGCTGGGGGTAGACTTACTGTAGACACGACTCCCCCCTTCCACCTGCCCAGGGTGGAGTAGGGGAAGGAAGGCCCCACCCCTGAGCAACTTTTAGTACATGTGAGTGTACTAGACGTGTGTGTGTGTGTGTAATAATAATAATAATAATAATAAACGGTTTATTAAAGAATGGCAGCCTCATTAGCTGAAGATACACATTTTACAATTTAGTGGATGAACATGAGATGTACAGATATGAGGATGGTAAGCTTAGTTTACAAACAAAATAAATAAATACAATAATGATGCATGTGCAGAATACAAATTATCATAAAATAACCATGAGAGTAAGTGATATACAGTACATATACACATTTATTTACTTACTCATATACAGAACAACACAAACGCTCACGTATGCACACAAACATACATACATACAGAAACTGTTTTGGTATGGTCAGGGTAAAGAAGAGGGTGCAGGTACTACAATGGGAGGTTAATCCTCGGTAGTGTAGGTGTGTGTGTGTGTGTGTTATTCACTTGCTTCCTTGTTTCGTCAAGGGGAATCCACGCAATGCGAGCTAAGCTCATTATTATCGCGCCTCCTTAACTGGGAATGTATTGCGTGAAATGCATGTTAAGTGTTTATGTATCGTTGGAATGGCTGTGGATGTGTGTGTAGTCTGTATTTTAGCCAATTGGCGACATCTGGAAACGAAGGCTTAGGGTTAATCTGTATGGTACCAGTCTCACCCGAAGGCTTAGGTTGACCAGTAGCTTAGGTGAACCATATGATACCCATCTCGCCTTGTGTGTGTGTGTGTGTGTGTGTGTGTGTGTGTGTGTGTGTGTGTGTGTGTGTGTGACAGAAGGCGAAATATGGAAGAGCTGGGCGTTCTATTGTTAAGGGTGGAAATACATGGATGAAGATACGCGAACACTTAATAATAGATAATGCTTATGCATAGATTTATAATCAGAAGTTGCGCTAGTGAGCAATATGTTCTCGCTCATATGTACGTATACTTACATACATATGTGCATATGACCATATAAATACACGTACAGTACATATATATATTATATACCTTATATTCTCAACCGGGCTCGAACCATTGACAGCACATACACACAGACATACATATACATAAATATATGCACATTACATGCTTATATGCTCTTCTCTTATCCTACCTGATACTCTCAGCCGGGCTCGAACCACAAACAGTATACACTATAGACACATATATATATACATAAATAACGCATACATACATACACATATACGCACATATACTGCACATACATAGATACATATATACACATATACATAAACAAACTCAAGCAAATACATACATAAATTATATTCTAATACACACACGCACACACACTTATGCATATATTATTAAAGGTGGGCGCGTATATATGGTGTGACAGGCCGTTATTACACATTATTAATAATATTAACAATGGTTGGGATAGGACTATTTTTATATCTGTCAGTTCTTGCTCTTATTGGTTGGAGTGTGTTGAAATGACGAGCTGCACGTGTAGGTCTAGGGGCGTCTGGTGGAAGTAAGTTTCTGTGTCGTGGGTGAACAAGCAGCTTAGATGCAAACTGTTTGAGTGTGTTGTAGTGGTGGGTTGAGAGTGCAGGTATGCTAAGGGTGGTGAGAGCTTCCTTGTACCCTGGATATGTGCCACCCAGGATGATCCTGCATGCCCTCCTCTGAACTCTCTCCAGTTGACGTTGTTGTGTTAGGGTTAGAGAGGAGGACCAGGCGGGAGAGGCGTAGGTGAGCTTAGGGAGTATGAAGGTGTTATATATACTCTTCAGCTCATTCTCCGGCGCCCCCAGGGATCTCAACCGCCTTAGCATAAACAACTTGTAAGTGGCGGTCCTGACTGTGGTAGTTACATGTTTCTTCCAGTTCAGTTTGTTGTCCACAGTGATTCCGAGGAGTTTGGTGGACTCAACAAGCTGAAGGGGATGAGGACCAATTGTGACAGTGGGTGGAGGAAGGTCGGTAACGGAAGTGTTGATGTGCATGACCACTGTCTTGTCATGATTGATAGTCACATGATTGTCTGTGGTCCATGCTTGAAGACGGTCGAGGATGTCTTGTAGGGGGTCATAGTTAGGGGAGGTGTTATCGACAGTAATGCCGACTGTCGAGTCGTCCACGTACTTCCAGTGGAATGGGGTGTCCTTTAGGGCATCATTAATCAAGATGAGGAACAATAGAGGCCCCATCTTTGTGCCCTGTGGGACTCCACATGTGATGTCTAGGAAGGTGGAGATGAAGCCTTGGTATCGCACTGCTTGTCGTCTGTCACTAAGGAAGTCGGTCAACCACGCAACCAGGGTAGGATGTAGCCCCAACTTTATGGCTTTGTTGATGATGATGGTGTGGTCAACAAGGTCAAATGCTTTCCTGAAGTCAATAAAGGCAAGGGCGAGGGAAGTGTTTCTCTTCTCAAGATTTGTGTAAATATAATCTAGGAAGCTAACAAGACAGTGAGTGGTGGAGGAGGTTTTTACGTTGCCAAACTGTTGGGGATCTATCAAGTGACGGATTTGTGAGTAAGCCCAGGTGAATACAAAGTCCTCACAGATTAGACTAGGGATGGGCGTAATGGCAATTGGTCTGAGTTCATTAAGAGAATGTGGGGAGGGGGTTTTGGGGATTGGAGTGACGTATGAAGTTTTCCAGTCTGCAGGGCATTTACTTTGCCTTAAGGAGGCATTGATTATCGAGCAAAGGGGGGTGGCAAATTCCACCGAAAATTCTTTGTATATTTTCATGGGTAGGTCTACTGGGGTTGTTGATCTTTTTTATTTGAAACTGGAAAGCTTTTTGGCCACTTCAAATTCTTGAACAGTTACTGGGGGGGAAGGGGATGGGAGGAAGGCAGGGAGGTTGGTGCGGTCTAGTTTGGGGAGGGTTTGGCAGATGGTAGAGAAGTGATTATTTATCAGTTCAGGTGCATCTACACGAGGGACATGGGAAACACAGGGGATCGAAGGAGTCACACTACTTAAGCCACAAAGATTCTTAATTTTAGAGTACCACTGACTGATATTGGTTTGTTTTAAATGATGAATCTTTGTAGGGTCGTAGGACTTCTTCGCCCAACAGATTTCCCTTATCACAATGTTGCGTAGGTCCTTGTAGCGATTGTTGTCCATGTAGAAGGCCTTGTTCCGATTCTGCATCAGTCTCTTGATCCGAGGAGTAATCCATGGGACGTCAGAGGGGTGCATTTTGGTCCTCTTGGTGGGGAAGAAGTGGTGGTAGGCTTCGGTGGTGGTAGATACAAAGTTGTCCCATTTGGCATTAATATCTTCAGTGAGAACCTCCGTCCACGGGTAATGAACCAACCACTGCCCGAACCCCCGCATTGCAGAGTCTGGCGTTGGTCGGTAGGTCCGGATGACGGGGGTCTGTTGATGGGAGGTGGTAGGGGCAGGTGACCAGAACACAGAGAGATGAGTGCTGCGTCCCACAGGAGGTAAAGGTTCAGGTGGGAGGTACTGCTCATCCATGTCTGTCAAAATAAGGTCAAGAGTGTTGTGGTTGTGAGTGGGGAAGTCAACAATTTGTGAAAGATGCAGCTGTTCTTGAATCTCACAGGTGTCTAGTTCATTAAAATCCCCACAAACCACCAACTTGGATGATGGAAATTGGAGTTTGAGATCATCACATGTATCGATGATGTGGTTGATTAGTGCGGGGCCGGTGGGTGAGCGTGGTGGGTGGTAGATCACACAGTAGATAATGGAGGCAGTGTGACGAGGGTGGGAGGGGGGATTAACTCTCACCCAGAGTGCTTCGATTCCCTCCGGGACCTCAATATCCAGGCGAGATGCACACAGCTGTTTCCGGGCGAAAATAGCTACTCCCCCCCCCCCCCCCCTCCTCTCTGTCCGAAGTTGGTGAAAGAGGTCATAGTCTTGTATCACGCATATTTCTGGGGTGATTTGCCATGCTTCAGTAACTGCTACAATATCAGCACTAATTTGTTTAACTGTCACAATAAGTTCGTCGAGTTTATTACACAAAGAGGTGACATTGGACAGTAGCAGCGATGGGAGGTTATACCAAATACGGGGAACCTCAAAATGTGCGTATGGTTTCTCTACGGTCACTTTTTTAGGTACTTTTTTGTGTGTTTTTATGATAGGAATTCGCTTGGGGACATTCCTACCTCCTCTCCGGCCACGATTGTGAAAATTTTTCAATTCTTTTAAACGCACTATAGTGTCTGAAGGTGGGTATCCAGCCCCCTTTTTAAGACGAATTAAGGAGGAGGCAGAGTAGCAAGGCGACATGGTTAATTATGCTCTGTTTCCTGTCTAGTTCGTTTGGTAATACACAATAACACTGTAAATTACAATTGCACTTATCATAAATAGATTGTTCACTTGAGGTATAGATACGGTGATGGAGTCGAGGATGAACTGTGTGAAGGTGAAAGGTCACAAATCCGACCCGGGCGGCTACGGCGGGGGGGGTTACCTATTTGTAGTATACAGGAGTTGAGCTTTTTATGCTCGTATTGTCCCGCTTCCTGAGTTACAATTATCTAACTTTGCCTTAAAAATATGAATGTGTTTGGCACACACCACTTCCTCTTCCAACTGATTCCATTTACTTATACTTCTGTAAGGGAAACTATACTTTCTCACATCTCCTTTACATCTTCCTTTCATTAGCTTATATCTATGCCCCCTAGTTCTACCATTATCTTTCACAATATAACCCTTCTTGTCCACCTTTTCGAGTCCTCTCACACATTTGTACATCATAATCATATCGCCTCTCTCCCTCCTATCCATTAGAGATGGTAAATCTAATTTCTTTAATCTCTCCTCATATGGTAATTCTCTCAGTTCTGGTATCATCCTAGTTGCAGAGCTCTCTGATCCTTCTCCAGCTTCTTTATATGCTTTTTTTAGATGTGGTGCCCACACCACTGCCGCATACTCCAGTCTTGGTCTCACCAATGTTTTTAATATTTTCTCCAGCATCTCCTCGTTTATATTAATTAAAATGTAAAACTTGCAAACTAAACAAACCAAAATTGGGACAAGGACAATATAAAGTCAAATTAAATTATCAAAATCGCTATGTGGAAACAACGCTTACTAAAATGAAAATTATTAAATAAAAGAACACAATCCACCACATAGGGTGTACATTACTACATGAGCAAGTTAATCTGTTTCCCAAGCAAACTAATCGCACATATAACAACGCACTATCGTCACGTTAAAGGAAGTAGTCAAGTTTGGGAAGTCCGGGACGTTCTGGCAAATTTTACTAAACTCTGCATGAATAAAGAAACTACATGTTAAATGTCAAAATATTATTTAAAATCAAATTTGCAACATGACAAGACATTAACAATAGTACAAAATACAAATATTGATAAGATATCTATACTATTACAAAATAATATATAAAATACAGTACAGCACTCACTAACGATAGTGCTATCGGGTAGGTACCTGTAAGCATAGCATGCCTCAAGTGACCCCTATCAATAACTACCCTACAAATAACCTACATTTATAGCACAAATAAACTAAGGAAATCGCAAAAGTAAGCAATTGATACTATCGACAATGAATACATATAATATAAAGACAAATAATTGCAAAATATGAAGTAACAACAGATTTAAACAAAGAGTACTCTTTTAACAAGAACAATAAATTTAAAAAATCATCAATATTAATATTAATAATAGAAAAAGAAAAAGATAAACAATAAATACAGACAACAAACAATAAATACAGACAAAAAGTAAGCAGAGGTTATACAAGAAACTTCAAGTTAAAAATGCTTGATTAAAATTATTGATGTCAAATTTTAGAATACAGTCACAATAATTGACCCTAAAAAGATTAAATTTATGGAACAATTTACTTGCCTCAAAACCTCTGTCCACTAAGAGTCTGTATAGTAACCTAGCTCTAGCCCAAAAGTCATCTACTTTAGTGCAGATTTTACAAAATCTTATTAATTGGGAATAAAAACAATTATAAGTTATTTTACTATCGATATTACTACTAGGGAAAGGAAAGTTTATTACGTTAAAATTAAAATCATCAACTTTGTGATATACTTTAAGTATGCACTGTTCATTAACAATCTCTATATTTATATCAAGAAAATTTTCAACTTTATAATTTTCGTTACATTGTGTGAGGGGAATAGAATTAGGGTAAATAAGTTTAGCAACTTGATTAAAATTTAACAAATTGCAAACGAGAATATCATCAATATATCTACTATTATTACTTAACAATTTAGCAAGTGCTAATTTTTCTGGGATTTTATTTTTCTTGCTACTGTCAACTAAGTCTTTTATATATTTAAATTCTAAAGCAAGCAAGAATAAGTCTGCAATTAAAGGGCTAGCATTTCCACCCATAGGAATTCCTAATATTTGTTTGAAAATGTACGGCCCGAATCTAACATAAGCATTGAAAAGGAGGAATTTAAGGGCATCTTTAAGTTTATTTCTATCAAAATATACAGAACTAGTGGGAGTAGAGCTAAGTGATGCATTATTAAAATATGTATAAACATTTATGAAATAATTACCATTCCTAACGAACCTGTCAAAGTGCAAATCTATAATAAAGCAAAGCTCTGAATATACTAAATCTAAAGGCAAATTGGTATACAAAGTCGAAAAGTCGAAGCTATGTACCGAGGTAACTTTCGGCATGGTATTTATTTTATCAATAACTTCTAACGAATTGTCAACACTCCAATAATAGTTAATGCCAGTTCTTCTCATGATGGTATTACAATATCTTTTATGACGTTAATAGTTATGACGTTTTATATAGTTAAAGGCTATTTTTATTCTGTTTAGCAGTCCATATGTTTCTCCCACTATCTTATTAATATGATTCTCAGGTGAAAGATCACTCCTAACAGTTATCCCTAAGTCCTTTTCTTTCTCTGATGGGTTAATAGTGTTTTCTCCTAACTTATATTCCATATGTGGCCTTCTTTTACTTACTCCCATTTCCACTACATGACATTTATTTGTGTTAAATTCCATTTTCCACTTCTTGCTCCATTGATCTATCCTATCCAAATCCCTCTGTAATTCCCTACCACTGTTTTCATCTTCTATATGCTTCATGATCTTGGCATCATCTGCAAACATATTCATATATGCATTTATATCCTTTGGCATGTCGTTAATGTATATTAGAAACATTATGGGAGCCAGCACCGCTCCCTGCGGAACTCCACTTGTGACATCTTTCCACGTAGAAAATTTATCTCTGATAGTAGTCCTCATCTGTCTCCCTGAAAGATAGTCCTCCATCCAATTTAACAAACTACCCTGAATCCCTCCATACTCTTTTAATTTCCACTTCAGCCTGCTATGCGATACTCTGTCAAAAGCTTTCTTCATGTCAATATATACGCAATCCACCCATCCATCTCTCTCTTGTAATATGTCAACCACTCTGTCATAAAAACTGAGTAGATTTGTAACACATGAGGTACCCTCCCTGAATCCAAATTGCCTGTTAGATAGTAGATTATTCTTTTCCAAGTAAATCATCCATCTTTTCTTAATTATTTTCTCACAGATTTTGCACACTATACTAGTAAGTGACACAGGTCGATAATTCAATGGATGTTCCCTGTTCCCACCTTTATAAATCGGTACAATGTTGGCTCTCTTCCAGTCCATTGGTAATTTTCCCACTTCCAGAGAGTATTTCATTATCTCATATAAGGGTTTCACTAGTTCGTCAGCACATTCTTTCAAAATCCATCCCGCTACATTGTCAGGTCCCACTGCTTTTTTCACATCTAGTCCTTTCATTATTTCTACTAGCTCCTCTGGGAGAAAATTAATCTCTCCCAGTTTATCACCAATTTCACCTACCGGTACTTCTTCAAAGTTATCACCTTTAGTATATACTGAGTGTAGTGTATTGTTCATAATTTCACACATATTCTGGTCATCATAAGTGGTCCCTTCAACCTTCAACCTCACTATTTTATCCCTTACCTTCATTTTACTATTTATAACCCTATAGAACAGCTTAGGATCACTCTTACATTTTTTCACAATGTTCTCATATTCTCTGGCTTCTTGTCTCCTGATTGCAGCATATACATTTCTTAATCTCTTGTATCTGTTCCAAGTTTCTCTATTACACCTTTTTCTAGCTGCCTTCCACGCTTGGTCTCTCTTTTCCTTGGCTTTCCTACATTTTTCATTAAACCAATCCTTTACCTTCGCTGACCTATTACCTTGTTTAGGAACATATTTATTAACTCCTTCTTCATATATTGTTTTAAATACTCCATACTTCTCGTCTACACTATTTCTCTGATGTATTTCACTCCAGTCAACATCTCTAAAGTATTGTCTCAGTGATTGGTAGTCTCCTTTTGCATAGTCAAACCTAGTTTCCTTGTGCTCCTCCCTCTCCTCCATATTGGAATAACCCAATAGGATTTCTATATCCATTACAACGTGATCGCTCTTACCTAAAGGTGGTAAGTATTTTATATCAGAAATTACATATGGGTCTCTAGTAAACATTAGGTCCAATCTGGATGCTTCATCATTTCCCCTTCTTCTTGTATTTTCCTTTATATTTTGCACCAATAAATTTTCTGTTACCATATCCAGTAGCCTATACCCCCACGAGTTCACGTTGCTACCAGCTTCTCTCTGCTCCCAATCCACCTCTTTACAGTTGAAGTCCCCTACTATAATTAATTCATTGTTTCTACGAGTTAATTTTTCAATACAAATAATCATCTCATCTTTGATAAATTTGTATTCCTCCTCTTCCCAAGCCCCTGTGTAGGGCGGCATGTAGGCCACTACAATATCCGCCTTTTGATTGTCATCATCTATCAATTCTACTGCTAATATTTCCGCTTTACTATTATTCAGATCAATCATTCTGGTTTTCAATTTATTATGTGTAAGAATTAGCACCCCTCCCCCCATCTTGTCTTCTCTATCCCTTCTCCAGATATTATAGTTGTTCCATCCCATTCCCTCCAAACTTATCCCTTTATTCAGTTTAGTTTCACATAGACACAATATTAAGGGCTCTTCCTGTCTGATGTAATAATTTATTTCTAATTTCTTTGATAGCAGCCCATCCACATTGCTATAGACCATCTTGCACCTGTTGCTTTTACCATTATGATTGATATTCCCTGTCTTTATCCTACTATTTCCCCTTCCTGTTGCACCTCTCCCTCCAATCCTTCTTCCTGTACCACCACTTCTTTTCTCCCCCCCCTCCGCCCCTATCCTCTCTCCCTTCTTCAGGTACCACTTCCTTACTTTCCCATCCATGTTTCTGTAGAAAAAAAAGCCCTTCTCCACTTCTGATCTATTATCGTTCTTTTCTTTGACTTCTCTATTTATTTCTCTAAATTTTCCCCTCTTCCGCATTTAGATATTTTCTTAGTTTAACATTTCTGTATTCCCCCTCCTGACTTAAAACTTCCAGCTGGATCTGAGTACCTCCTCTGCTACTTTGGTTGACTTAAATCTAATCTTCATTGGCCTCATTTCTCCTTTCTTGTATTTCCCTAGTCTCCAACAATCCTCTACCTCTCTCTTCCATCCCTCCTTATCTTGTCTATCCATCACATCAATCATCTTAAGAACATAAGAACATAAGAAAATGGGAGTCTGCAGAAGGCCGATTGGCCTAAGCAAGGCAGATCCCTGTCCCACACAACCCCAATTACAAAGCCCAATTATAGGCTCAACACTCTAATACCCTGAGGATCATCTTACCAAAACGGTTAGAGATTAACGCAGGATTACGGGGGTCTGCAGAGCGCTGATTGGCCCAACCCTGCTGATCCCCCTTCACACCCAACCCTTCTCGTCCATATGCTTATCCAATTTTATCTTAAAGCTCCCTATCGTTTTTAATCCCACTATAGCACCTGGTAGTCCATTCCACCCATCTACAACTCTGTTACCAAACCAATATTTGCCTATATCTTTTCTGAAACGAAATTTATCTAATTTGAAACCATTGGTACGAGTTCTTTCGCTATCACTGAGCTTTAGTACATTTGTCATGTCCCCTTTGTTAATCCCACTAACCCACTTGAACACCTCTATCATATCCCCTCTAACTCTGCGTCTCTCCAACGAATGTAAGCCTAATTTCTTCAACCTTTCTTTATACGGAAGATTTCTAATATTATGGATCATTTTTGTCATTCTACGTTGTACTCTCTCCAATGAATCTATGTCCATTCTGTAATAAGGACACCAAAATTGAAACTTTCTCATCTTCTCAACTTTCTTCATCTCCACACCCTTTCTCGTATTTCTATCTAATATTTCCCCTTCTACATCTCCAAACATAATTACACATCTCTTCTTATCAATAATATCACTGACCTGTTTCTCATTTTGTCTGATGGCATTAACTACCCTCTTGTTCAGGTTCTCCTCCTGCTGTCCCTTTTGCTCCTCAATAATTGCTTTTAGTTGTACCTCTGCTTCACCCACTCGATCACCCCAGACATTTTTCATTTGAGATACCTCTTCCTCCATTTTTTGTGTCCTGTCCTGATTTGTTTCCACTCCTTGTTTTAGCCTAGCATTCTCCTCCCTCAATTCACGAATCTCTCTCTCAGCCCTCTCCCTATACCCATCATCTATCTCTTTCACTCTCTCATTTAAATGTTCTGTGTATTCCTTAATCTGTTCTTTTAAAGCCACATTCTCAGATACCAATTCGTTGACCCTAACTGTTAGATCATTTAAACCTCCCCCGGGACACAGCTCTCTTCCACTACAGTCCCAATGGTCTTCCTCCACCCCTCCATTTCCTTTCTCCACTTTATCAGCCCCATCAGATTCCTGTTCAGGAAGATGATCTGGTCCTCCTTACCTTCAGGAAAGCCTGAATAATCCCCTTCCTCGTCATAAAAACATTCCCCACTCATATCCGTGGCTTCGATGTCAGCCATTGTTGTTGTCATGTGACGTCACCAGCCTTACCAGCTGATTTCTCAAAACAAACTCTAAGTTTCGTTTAAACATTCATATTTTTAAATAGCTTTGACTGAACACTTTCCTGTAATAATATTATTAGCGGGACAATACACAATAATTTCCTGTATACCCCACTTTAGGCAAGTCAGATGGTGTGTGTGTGTGTGTGTGTGTGTGCGTGTGTGCGTGTGCGCGCGCGCGCGCCCATTGTGTTAATTACTTATCAAGCCCCTCGCCACATTACCCTGACACCCCTCCACCAGGCCCTCTGTAATGTATGTCCTTAAGGTCAGCATTTACATATAGGGTGATTGATGGTGGTGGAGGATACCTTACCTTTGGATGTGTTCGCCGCTCTTCTAGCGGCACCAAGGAGCGCGATGCCCCTCGTTATGGGTGGTGATTTGGTGCAGTAGACTGTTTGAAGCGACAGCTCGCTCCCTTGCGAGGATGGGCTCGTCTGGCACTTTTTGCAGTTCGACATCTAGGGCTCTCTTGAAGATGTCCAACGAGATGTCCCTCATGTCTCTTACTCGCCGTGGGAGTTTGTTGAAGAGACGTGGGCCTCTGTGTGATAACCAGCCCTCACGCAGAGAGCCCATAGCACCCCTGTTATTCATCCGGGGGATTTCGCATTCCCAGCCTCTCCTATCACTGAATTTCATGACTATCGGAGTATGTAGGTTTGGTACTAAACCCCAAGATATACAGTACAAGGTATGGTCACGCGCAGGTCCGTGACGTCAGCTCGGCCCCCTGACCTCACTCTTTATTTCTTTCTCTCTCGGAGTCATACAGATTGCCCACACTGGCCCGTCAAACCTACCTACTTCTCTCTCTCTCATTAAAAAAAAAAAAAAAAATTAAATGAGGAAACTATAATAACAC